>CP136069.1:0-243972 GCA_032622095.1 Siphonodentalium dalli | reverse complement strand
AACTCTCCTCTAGAAGTCTCACCCGAAATCAATTTTGCATGCCCAGCAAACATCGGACCACTCATGAGTCACACAAACTTGTCCCCGAACAAATGATACACTATTTTCCAAAATGTAGTTGTTTCTTTCCGGTACCACATGGTAGAAAACCATATGGCGGTCTCTACGAGAAGTTTCAGTGCAATGTTATCATCGATCCATTGGATATCCGCCGTCAGCCACCATTTCCAGAAGCGATGCAAATTCCTCACTACATCTGGATTATTGGAATTTCTTAACTATTTCTGGAAGCATGTCTCTTATATTTTCAATCCTTCCTGAAAAGAAGTCTGGCGGACTGGAACTAAATGGTTATGTACACACACTTCCATTAGCTGGTGTAGATTTTGGAACAATTTTTTTTAATATATCGACGGGTCCGCTGAGACCTAACCATATTCATCGGAACATCATCAAAGTTTGAGTGGCATTGACCTCCTGCTGCATTACCCTGATGTTCTGTCCTTGTCTCTTCACTTGGTTCGGGTGAACACACTGGTCCATAGCTTCTATCTGCTCTGATATTTTTTTCGCCGCCACCAGGGTTTTCCACTGAATTTTCCATTTTGTGGATTTCTGGTAAAGAAGGGCACTCAGCTTCATAATTAATACTCATGCGGCATAATTCCATAGAGATATGAAATTGGATCTACCAGATAATAATTATTGTCCAAAATTTACAAAAAATAAAATACAGTGGAAACATAAACGGCTTTACTATACAATATAAATAGAGCGTGTTGCTTGAATCAAACAAAAGGGAGGGCACTACCGTCATGAACATAGATGTTTTATTTAAATAATGGGGATCTAAGAGAACCATAACCAGACAATGCTGCTTACGATAATGATGATGACGGCGTGGAAAGGCAATAAGACATTTGAAAGACACATATTCAGATCATTGAAGCAAGACGGCAGACAGTTCGAAACTTTCCTCATGGAATTACAGACACAATCACAAAAGTGTGAATTTGGTGCATCGATGGAGGAGAATATCTGTGACCAAATTGTCGTTGGTATTAGCAGCTTGCAGGTTAAAGAAAAACTGTTGCGTGAAGCAGATATCACTCTAGACAAAGTGAAGAACATTTGCAGGGCACACGAAAGTGTTCATGAACAGTTAAATAAGATATCAGCAGCAAGTGCTAGTGTACCGGGAGAAGTACATTCTGTGAAAAATGACAAGAGACGTGATTTTCGATCAAAGGGACATAATTCTAATTATAAATGGACTAAACGAAAAACTGTAAGTAATGGCAAATCTTCATAAATCTGTAACTGCAAGTGGTGTGGGCTGTCGCACGCTAAAAAGCAATGTCTGGCGTATGGAAAGACATGTGACCTCTGCAACAAGGTTAACCACTTCCGGTCCGTTTGCCGAAGCAAGAAAGTGCATTATGTTGAAAGTGCACCGATCGAAAATTCCGAGGAAACATTCTATGTTGGAAGCATTGACAATCACATGGAAAATGGACGCAATTGGGTTGTTGACACACGTGTCGGAGTAAGGAACATTCCAATTAAATTCAAATTAGACACGTAGCTTCAGCCTTGAATATTAAAGAGCGACAACGTGCTCGCGTATGAGGTCACGAAAAGTAGATGACCTATTTCTTCTGCAGTACGCCCGTTGGGGATAATTATCATAATCTGAGGATACGAAAAATACATGACCTAATTATATGTTCGTGTATATAAGAAATGAACGGCGGTTTCAATGTTGTCATGGGATTTTGACCGCGAGAAAAATTCAGCAAACTGCATGAACCCCAAAGGGGTTCATGCAGAGTTTGCTGATTTTTTATCGCGGTCAAAACCCATGACCACGTTGAATCCGCCGTTTATTATTTATATTTATATACTTACACTCTTTAAAACACATAATATATTGTCCGTTATTTCGTCAAAAACACTTTTTCAAATATCTCCGTTATTTCGTTTATAAAAATAATTTCCTATTTCTATATTTCGCTCTATATTTCGCTGTATTTTCCTATTTCGATTTTCCGTGCTATTTCGCTGTATTTTCATATTTCGCTTTTTCGTTGTATTTCATATTTCGTTAATTCGCTATATTTGACATATTATCGGATATGGGATTATATGATAACCAACATTCTGATAGTCAATCGAACATATCGTGCCACCCGTGCTCGCGATTAGATGCCACTAGCCATCCAATCGTGAACCTCGATTACATATTGTTTGCTATCAAATCATTGGCGTATTGGCTGACTAGATACTCAAGCAGTCGGTAACGTCCGACAATCCCCGGTGATTTCCGGGAACAATGTGTTCATAAACCTATGAACGACATTGAAAGTGACGTCACGTTACGTTCATATGTTTATGAACGCATTGAATAAGGGGGCGTGTCTACCGTAACGCTATGGGGAAATCGGAAGAGATATCAGGTGTATGTAAATATTACGTGATGACCCCGCTGAACTATGTCACTCGCTATGAACGGTGTATTATCTACATGTATATCACGTGATGACCCAGCTGAACGATGTCACTCCATGTGAATGGTGTACATTCGTAATATGTGTATTATCTACATGTATATCACGTGATGACTTCGCTGAACGATGGGTAACTTCCGCCCTGAATATTAAAGGGAGACAATGCGCTCGCGATGTTAAGGGGATGGCACTCTCGTTATGTGAATTTTAATGGGACACGATCGAGGCATCAGTGTGAATGTTAAGCGGATGTGATGCAATATCGGTGCGTGAATGTTAAAGTGACACGAGGCAATCTCGGTGTGTGAATATTAAAGGGAGACAATGCGCTCGCAATGCATGTTAAAGGGACGTGATGCAATATCGGTGTGTGAATATTAAAGGGACACAATGCACACGACACTCACTGTGGATGAATGTTAAAGGGACACACGGCACTCGCGGTGGGTGGAAGTTAAAAGGACACAGAACAAATTCTCAAACTAAAATATCAAAAATAAAAAAATAAAATTGAACATTTAAAACTTTTTTTTTTCTCAAAAATTTAAAAAAATATTTTAAACTTGAAAAAAAATTCAAAATAAACAAAAAAATCAACTTCGAATATTTCAAGAACTAAACAAAAATATACCAATTTTGAAACTTCAATTTTTCGGGCTCTTAATGTACCTTTTATCAATAAGTAACTTTCTCTCTCTCTCTCTCTCTCACCCAATGGACAATTCAAGGTCAAATCGCGCAATTCGCCGAAAAGCAGAGGGGAAACAGCCCGGACGAAGTCGGTCCACCTGCTAGTTATTATATAAAGAAGACGAGAATAACATTTCGATGAAGTTTATTGAAATTTAATTATTGTCTGAATCTTCAATCATTAGATTTATTTCTAGGAGTTTCTTGAATTTTCTCATCACTTCACCCGCAGCCCATTCATTATTATATTCGAGTTTGGTCAGCTTGACCATTTTCCTCATGATAGTGTTATGTATGGGGGATGTTTTCAAGCGATGCCGGTATTCTATCAATCGTCTGTAACTTTTGAGAAAGAGTTCAAACTCTGCGTCGATGCATTCTCTTAGAGCTTTTTCCTCAGCCTCTTCTTCCGGCATGCTCTCTTCTTTCATTAGTTGATCAACCTTATCTGACCACACTGCCACCGCTGCCGCATCATTGCTGACGCATTGCAACATACTTTTGAATGTGTCCATCTCGTCGACACATTCCGCAGCTTTTTACAGCCGATTACCGCGCTACTACCGGCGACGCTATCATCCTCCGAATTCTCCGAATCTGATATCGTTTCCCATCCTATATCCGTTTCTATAGGTCACACACATACTACACAGTATCTTCGTATCGATCGAATATATAATTCTTCGACGGCGCTCCTGGCATAACTCCGTGTTTACTATTATTAGGTCTTAGTAGATTGTATTTCGTCGATAATATCTTTCGCCACCCCTCCTGCTCAGTTGCTCTTTTTTATATATCGCTAATTTGCTCTTTTCACTTCTCATCTATTCCTCATTTGCTCTTTTTCTCCTCTCCGCTATCGCTCATTTGTTCTTTTCAACTCTCCTCAAATGCACATATGCTCTTTTCCCTTCTCATCTATTGATCATTTGCTCTTTTCCCCTATCCCCGTTTGCTCAATTGCTCTTTTCACTCTCCCCTCATGCTCATTTGCTCTTTTCCCCACTCCCATTTTGCTCAGATGCTTTTTACCTCTCCCCTCTTGCTCATTTGTTCTTTTTTCCTCTCCTTGAATGCACATTTGCTTTTTACCCTTTTCATCTATTGCTCATTTGCTCCTTTCCCCTCTCCCCATTTGCTCAGTTGCTGTTTTCCCTCTCCACTCTTCTCATTTGATCTTTTTCTCCTCTTCTTTATCGCTGATTTGCTCTTTTCTCGTTTTTTTTTCGATGCACGATCCCCCATACAACCCCCCTCCCCCCCGACTAAAAAAGGAGGGGACGGGGACACGTGCGCACCTTTTGTTTTACCTAAGAACTATAACTCTAAAAGAAAATAGACGTACGAACGGGGCGAGTTTATAATACCACACCATATTCTCTCTTCTTTTCGCTCATATAAGAACGGTCGTTCTTCCCATAATTCGAGATAATGCACGGGTGCCATTTATGCGGAGATATCATCGACGAACTACAATCTACAAATACATAAGAATAGTAGACACGGAGTTATGTCAGGAACACCGTCGAAGAACGAGATATTTGATTGATACGAAGATACTGTGTAGTCTGCGTATGACCAAGAAACGGATATAGATTCGGACGAAGATGAACGGGAAACGATATCAGATTCGGAGGATGATAGCGTCGCCGGTAGTATCGCGGCAATCGGCTGTAAGAAAGCTGCAGAATGTGTCGACGAGATGGACACATTCAAAAGTATGTTGCAGCGGTGGCAGTGTGGTCAGATAAGGTTGATCAACTAATGAAAGAAGAGAGCATGCTGGAAGAAGTGGCTGAGGAAAAAGCTCAACGAGAATGGAGCGACACAGAGTTTGAACTCTTTCTCAAAAGTTACATACGATTGATAGAATACCAGCATCGCTTGAAAACATCCCCCATACATAACACTATCATGAGGAAAATGCTCAAGCTGACCAAACTCGGATATTATAATGAATGGGCTTCGGATGAAGCAATGAGAAAATTCAAGAAACTCCTAAAAATAAATAAATAAATTTATGCTTAATTCTTGAAATAATTGAAGTTTATTTAATTTAAATTTTTGAAAATTTTTTAATTTTAATTTTTAATTTTTAATTTTTTTTTTTTTAATTTTGTTAATTTTTTTTAAGTTTTCGAAGTTTTGAATTTTTTTGTTTTTTTTAAATATTGAAAGTTCGAGTGACGGGGGTCCCTTTAACATTCATCCACAGTGAGTGTAGCCTGTCGCGTTAGAGTGCATTGTGTCCCTTTAATATTCATACACCGAGATTGCATCACGTCCCTTTAACATGCATTGCTAGCGCATTGTCTCCCATTAATATTCACACATCGAGATTACCTCGTGTCACTTTAACATTCACTGAGTCGCTACCATATTGGATTCATACCCGTTCCGCGCATTTAGTGCTACAGGTCAAAGTTCTGGAGTAGCATTCCATATATGGAGCTTTTGGATATTCATGAATTCAATATATGGAACGACCTGTAGCACTTAAACCGCGGAGTGGGGGCTGGATGGATATGGTAGCGACTCGGTGATCTCACTCATTCAGTATCATACATATTGATATGTTGAAGTTAAGGAGATCACTTCAGCTAAATTTAAGTGTGAAAATTATCACATTGGTGTGAAATAATTAACCATGAATATATTTTCTTAAACGGTATACGCGGGATTCACCCCCTCTGTTAACTGGTATTCATGATTCATGGGAGGGGTGCCATGCAGAGGACCAACACAAGAGGCTTATAATCATCTCAGGGATATTAGTCAACACAGTGGTGACGACAGAATCTAACAAACAAACAAAATGATATTCCAAAATGATGCTTTAGATTCGTATTGATTTTTATTCAATCAATGGGTTATAACCCTTAATTCCTTTACTTAATGGATTCTCCCATTCAGTTGTAAACATATAAATTGGACTGGTATATTATTCATCTGGAGGTATGTTCAGGAAATATGAGCAGACGACAGACAGCCGGACATATAATACAATTGCAGAAGGATTCATATCCATTGGTGGGAAATGTTCAAATAATTAGATCAACAAATGAATCATTTTTAATCTTATTATCTGAACATTTCCTAAGGGGGTTGTGGAGTAAGGCACATACCCTTGGGAAGCTTGATTCTACAATATTGTTAAAACGAAAAAGAGGTGCTGAAAAAAAAAGCGTGACATACGTTATTGAACTCATAACTTTTGGAGGAATTGTTTATCGTCACGAGAGTATAGGCTATTTAGTAGAAAGTATTGGCTTCTTAAACTCGCGGAACATCTATTAACTCAAGATATCCACCGTTGACTTGCGCACTTGGTGTTGGGCCATTATCAGTCAATTCTAAATAAGGATTGGGCGCAGATTTTGCGCGTAATTGTGAGTCAGTATACACTCTGCTGTCATCGATCTCGTTATACACCTCCGGAACGTCCTTTGCCTCGGCGTACACACTTTCCACTGGACCCAAGTACACATTATTGTGCTCGCTGTGTTTTCGGTTCTTCCGTTCCCGTGACTCCCTCGCATTCATTATGATATCATCCTGCTTCCGGAATTTTCGGTAATATATGCAGATCCCGATGATGGCCAAGATAATTAATCCTGCCGGAATGGCCACAAGGTAAGGTAATATGGACACTGAAAACGACAAAATAACTCTGTTTATATGAAACATAAATTGGTATATTTTAATACCATCTAGCAATACCACTTTAGAGGGCGTTCTCTGCTATATTAACAACATTTTACCCGCACAATAAGATTCCATACTTTAATTCAGGCAAAGTTGACCGGAAGCGGGCGGCGGGCGTTAGCGAAGCTTTGTTTCCATTAACGTCCGCCACCCGCTTCCGGTTAGTTCAATGATCACGTTATCACACGAGGACGGAGTGGTAATAATAACCTAATATGCCATCGGGCTATTAAATTATTAATCATTTCTATCGGACCGTCAATATACCAATAACATGATTTTTGAAGGCGTTGTGGTTTATTAACGGCCCGACAGGAATGATTAACAGCCCGAGTGCCTATTAGAGGACCGAGACGCAGTATAGATGGCCGCGAATAGGCCCGAGGACTGTTAATCATTCCTGGAGGGCCGTTAATAAACCATGACGCCGGACAAAACCATGTTATTACTAGTATTGCCACTCTAGTCTCGTGCGATCACGTGATCTGTGACAACCGGGAGCGGGTGGTGGGCGTTAATGAAACAAAGCTTAATTCGTTAACGCCCGCAGCAAGCTTCCGGTCAACTTCGCCTCAAAATTATGCATTCTTATCATGAGGGCAAAATTCTGTTAATCTACTATAGAACGCCCTCTAAAGTGGTAATAATAAACCATAACACCCTAAAGAATCATGTTTTTGATTGGTATGTTCTATTATTATATTTAAATAATACATATATTATAAAGGGAGAATGTACCCCAATTTAAATATAATAACAACGATCTAATATCGATAATGTATATAAAAAGAGCATCGCTAGGGCGAGCCAAAATATATATAGGCCTATGCGGATCGTGGTAATTTCAACAAAGGGCCATAACTCTACTGAAAATTGGCGTGCGGAACCCAAATTCGAACTTTACCTGTATTTTGGGCTAGTAAGCTCAGTTAGCTCACATTCTAGTCAGTGAATTACGGACGCGCGGACAGACGACTAGACATACGCACACCCCGACGGACCAATAACATAATATGTCCCATTTTTTTCTTCAAAACGAAATATTTAATTTGAGTCGAAGATGTCTTCTGTAAAAGTTCAGGTTATCTTAATATCAAAACTTCGATCTGATCATAATTATGTCTCCCATCGCAGTTGATGCCTCAGCAGAATGTCCAGAATGAGGTTCCCAGATGGTTAATTTGGTGATCCTAGCCCACAGCGCGGGATAATGTAACTAAATTCACCCTCTGTGGATCTCATTCTGCAAACGACAGACACAATATTTCAAGGATTGTATAACATTTTCGAGGTTTAAATGAGCCTTGTTCGTTTAACCTTTCATGACTGGAGCTTCCTGAAATTTTGCGAAAACCCAGTGTCAATAAATTATCTTATATATGCGAGTTTCCCATAGGGAGCCTCACATATATATGTATAGAAGAATGCATTGACCTAACAATATTTACATAAACCGTAACAATATGTACATATACCTTGTAAGCCAGTGCATTCTCTTATATAGGCGAGTCTCCATCTGGGAGACTCACGTATATAACAGAATGCACTGGCACATCATGATCGTTAATGCTGCATCGGCGCATGCAGCTCCTGTCGCGAAAGGGTTAAATGTACTCAATCCGATCAGACGGTCCACATATCATCAAGTTACAACAACAATAACATTTCTTCAAAATACGCTTTAGTTATCACAATCGATTAATTACAACAAATTAATGCTAACCGCTGTCAACTATGGTATAACATTTCCCAAAACGTGTTATTTATCAACATGTTGTTCAACGATATATGGCCGTAATTTTGTCCTAGAACGTCCGTTTGACGACGTTTTTCTGGGCCACAAACAATTGCACATCTCGAGAAATAACAAACTTCAAAAATCGATATCTGACCACTCTGAGGTTTGATGGGTGGGTTCATCGACTCGAATCAAATATTTGTTTACCCCCGAAGCCAAAGAAATAGTAATTCTGATAATGCATCCTTAAAGATGCATAATCCGAATTAACGCTCCCAATACTCAAGTGATAATACGGCCATATTTCGTTGAACCAACTGTTTATTAATAACACGTTTTGGGAAATTTGATACCATAGTTGACAGTGGTTAGCATTATTTTGTTGCAATTAACCGATTCTGATAACTGAATTAAGCGTATTTTGAAGAAATGTTGTTGTTGTTTTGTTTCTTGATGATATGTGGACCGTCTAATCGGATTGAGTAGCTTTATGTTAGCTTACGTATCTCATCTTGATTTCCCCGCACCGGTTCGCTTGTTGTAGAACTTAAAGTGACTCCATTCGTCGTTTGTGAAACACGAACTGTAGTCTGAGTCGATTTGACTGGTGGAAGCCGCCCAGAGCACACTGTTTTTTGGATAGAAACATGTATTCAGTCAAAATATATAAACAAATAGAGAATACCTACAGTTTTTGAATGAATACCGAAATATCTCATTCGTGTCTGGAAAGAAATATGAATTTTCGCTCGCAACTTCAAAGATACGAATGAGCTAGAAGTCAATCAAACAAAAACTGTAGGTATCGTATTACTATATGCACCTTATTAGTGCTCAAAATTACTAAATTGTGCGGCATTTTTACTTTTAATAGGACATAAAATTGAACAATACTCTCAATGTATAATTCCTATTGATCATATTATAAGTGCACTACTATGAAGACAGGAAACGCGGAGATCGAAACTAAACAAGTCCCCATGTCACCACAGTAGAACTAGATAAATCCCATGTGCATCCACAGATGCACGGTACGTGATCAGTTGTGGCTAGCCAATTAAAAACGCTGAATTCTTACGACACTTGATCAATCGATAATTATATGTCAAGATTGATATATTTTCGGAATTAGTGATATCGTAAAATCATTTCAGATACCATTTAATATTAATGATATTATATATTCGATTTTGTGATCTCATATATTCATTTAGTGATATCACAAAATGAATTATTGATATCACAAAATAGGTAATAAATGGACGAACAGCGCCCATGGGTCCGTGAATTAGTTGTATCATAAAATAACTAGCATTTATTGATATCACAAAATGAATATATGATATCTAATTCGAATTAGTTATGTCATAAAATGAATTTAGGATAATAAAATCGAATTCATTACATGATCCTAACCTTATTCCATTCAATAAACCCATGCTATAAATTGTGATATTAAACGTTCGTTTAATAACAGGAAATAGTGCCAAGTGACCTTTGCCTTCCGGTTTGTAGTTTGTTTACATTCCTCACGCAACGTCTCAAAATACTCTGGCTTCCAATATTTTTCTAACAATCTATAATGAATGGAAAGTTTTAAAAGTTATGTCATAAAATATACGCCATTAAATATGCCAAAGAGTCTTTATTAATCAGGGACTATTTCTTTACGCGGGCAAACAACACAAAGTTACGTGAAACATCACCGCATGCCTTATTGAAACCGATGTTAGTTTCGCGACCCATTTGTTGATTTAAGTATGTTTTGTCGAGGTTTTGGATCATGTAATAAATAGAATCTGCAACTCGTCCAAGTTTATAGAGGAATTTATAAAACTCGTCCAGTAAATTAGGTCTGGACCTCGCCAAAGGCCATTGTATCATGGACAGGACGAGCCCCATATTTAAAATAAACAAAGAAGATAACGCTAGAACGGAAAATGAAAACATTGTCATTTGCTTCTTATTTGAAAGCAGTCATGATGGCGAACATCCATACCAAATTTCATTCAAATCCCATAACCCGACCATGACTGAGATATATGCCCGGAGTGACATACAGACAGAATGTCGGACAGCGGATGGACAGACGGATAAAGACAATCCAGTATACACCACTCATTTTTCTTGCATATTGGGATGTAATGATGTCAGACTGAAGTTCATGCATTGGAACTTGAAATTGCACATGATTGACACCCATTTTCAAATAGACACTCACTGTTTTGATTGCAAGGATTCGGATGGAGACTGATGTCGTCAACCGCCACTTCTGTCATCGTCGGTTGAGCAACGTCGACACTCAGAACAATCTATAAAAACAATAATAGCTGTATTCTCTGATCCAATTAATAAGGTATTGAGGAAACGAAATTATATTTAAAAAGATGGAAAGAACGAATAGAAGCATAAATGTACAAAACGAAACAGCGACCGCCCAAACGTCTTCACCATCACCACCACCACCACCACCACCACCACCACCATCATCATCATCATCATCATCATCATCATCATCCACGCCATCATTTATCATCGTCATCATACGTTCGATTTTTGACAAACAGAACAATAACGTTGTGGTTTAGTCCGTATATAATACAGGCCTGAAAGACACCTTAGCTATTCCACATTGGAGTGTTGGGTTGCGTGATAAGACTGATAAGACTGAGGGCAAGACTGGTCATTGAGTAAACATTCTGTTTGATGTTTGATGCCAACAAGACACACATAAAATGTACCGCCATACTCGCCGACTTGCGCCACAATGCGGATATCCGTGCCAGACTGCGTTTCTCCGTTGTGCAGTGAAATGGCACGCACCGGATCCCGGTCGCTGGTTTTCGAAATATTACGCGAATCTCCACGCACAATCGTACACTCGCTCAATCGCGCAATCGTCCACAATCACCATAATCATCATAATCGTATTGTGATCATAATCATCATTGTATCATCATCATCAGCATCGTCGTCGTCATCATCACTCCCATAGTGATGCGGACCGGACCGATTTGGACCGATCCGGTCCGCGGTCCAGGGTGGACCGCGGTCCGGTCCGGACCGGGTGTCACTGGACCGGACCGGACCGCTTTTTGCCGCCAGTCCGGTACTCTCCGGTCCGGTCCACTATTTTACTTCAGTTATAATAAACTATCGCGAATATTAGTGCGTATTCGCCGTCATATCAATTAGCAACGATGTATTGACGCATTCAAGTGGTTAATATCTATTAAACGTTTGATGCCACGAAAACAATGTATAGATGTACTTTGTACATGTCACTTTCCTTATAATGAAAGTGCCAGTGTGTCATGATGCAAACCACATTACATAGTACATTCACAAGACAGTCACATTAATCCAATAATAGTTGTATACTTTATATAGGTATATAACTAATTGTCAGGACTATACAATCAGCCATCACAATCTCCAAGACTCCAATATTAATGTAGTAGTCATATTATTGCACATTTATATAATTGTCATCAGTATAGTTATTTCGTTTAAATTTCAATTTAATGAAAATAAGTATGATACGAATCATGCATACGATCAGTTGAGTGCCATGTTATATTTGTTATAACACATTCTGGCCCTAGCTATATATCTGTCCAATACATTTAATTAGTGCATGTTCGCATTACTAGAAATACTATTATCGTGCATCGTTCCCAGAATATCCCACCAGAGACAGACAATGATGCATACAATCGACAAACAATGTAAGTTTTAACATATGTGGACTCATTGCAATGCACTGAACTCAGTAACCTTATATATTTTGTACTATACAGAGTAAACACTTTGAGAAAACAGAGAATTCATTAACATATAGCCTAGTATAGGTGGACCGGACCGTGTTGGACCGGTCCAGGCATGTGTACCGGACCGGAATGGCCTGGACCGGACCGGACTGGACCGCCTTGGCAGTGGACCGGACCACCCAAGGTGGTTCGGTCCGGTCCGCATCACTACACTGCCATCATCATCGCCATCATCACCGCCGTCATCATCATCATCATCGCCATCATCATCGGCATCATCGTCGTCATCATCGTCGTCATTATCACCATCATCATCTCTCAGCATCACAATAGTCACCATCATCATCACCATCATCATCATTATCATCATCGCCATCATCATCGTCGTCATCATCATCATCAGCAGCAGCAGCGGCATCATCAGCTTCCCATCATCATGACACCATCGTCACCTTCATCATCATCATCATCATCATCATCATCATCACCATAATGATGCTGAAACCGCGAAAGTCTAAATTAAAGAGCCACGGTACGATTTGACACAAAATTAGTAAAACTTTCCTGCGGTAATATTCAGCTTACCCCATAATTTTTATGGAACTACTGAAGGCATCGCGTAAATCAAGAAAACCATCACTCGGTTTTTCGTTGTAACAAGTACAAACGATCACAGCTGATGTTCTGTAATATATACTGCCACTGAGAAACGAACGCATAGACGGATTTTTTGCTAGCTTAACAGAAAGGCAGAACGTGTTACCCCCCCCCCCCCCCCCCCCCCCCCCCCCCCCCCACGAAACTCAAAATCTGACCAATTTAATTAATGGGCTGAATTAAAACTTCACATTATACCTATCTTTAACGTCTTACTGTTAGATAATTTCGCCGCCAGATGATGTTAGCGAATCACTATATATAATAATAATAATATATAATAATAATATATACTGACCTGAGTTTCATAAACTACCGGAACATCAAGCATTTCGCAGATCCATTCGGCCGTGCCATTTCCGCTGATGTCGTCGATCGGAGTGGTCGTGTTCAATGCAGCCGTCTCCAGATTCACTGACAGCTTCGATGGGTAGTTACCATGCATATTATACCAGAGGGTGAGGCAGGATTCTGTTGTGACGGAGAGCACTGGACTATACAATATGAATTCGCCATAAACTCCGACGGGCGTGTTAATATAGTAATCTACAATTCAAAACTCAAGATGTTATACTTCTTGAAAGTGATATCCAGCAGGAACATGACCAAAGTTAATGGTCTATATTTGGTGGGGAGAGTGGGGGTTCCAATACTAATGTTCCAACTGCATCCATGAGAACAATAAAGTTCCTAACATCTCTCTCCCTCCCCCCTCTCTCTCGCTCTCTCGCTCTCTCTCTCTCCTCTCTCCTCCCCTCTCTCTCGCTCTCTCTCTCCTCTCGCTCTCTCTCTCTCGTTCTCAATTCCTCTTTAGCTCGCCGCATCATCTCTCTGCACGCAATCTATTTTCAGTAATATATTTCCAGTGCATCCCGTCCGCATCAAATCCCTCTGAGCTTTGATGTGTGTGTTCCTCGTCTCAAATCAAATATTGTTTACCCTCGAAGCCGAAGAAATAGTAATGTAGGGGTATCAAATCGGAGTATTTATCTTTAGTACAGGCGAATTTAGTCTGGATGTTGAAGGGTTGAACCCGGAAAAAAAATTCTTAACAAGCTGAATTTGGTGTCATTCGATGCAGCATTACCCCCTGTTGAACATATCCAAAATCAGCTAAATTCCGCATTGGGGATTTTTATTTTATTCAAGATGGCGTCCAACATGGCCGCTTGAAAGTTGAAAAATTCGAGAAGTCTATTGTTTGACGCACAATATAAAACTATCAACCCTTTTTATAACCAAAAGTCCTTTGGTAGTGTATACAATATATTTCCAGAACAAAATGTGTTGTTTCCGGGTAAAATACCTAAACATGGTGGCCAAAACCGGAAAATATGTGTCTTTATTTATTTTTCCTCTAATTTTCCACATTATGAATGTATTTACTTTGAATCCACCAACCAATCGAAAGATATATCTATTGAATGTTGATGTTGCTTTCTGGCGATAAAGCCACATTCAATCCAGTTCCTGATCAACAACCGTTGAACAAATTCGTGCAAATCTCCCCACGACAATCCCCCCAGGCAGTGAGACACTTAAGTCTTTTTTTCCGACATAAATCAAATAAAAGTTATATTATATGCATACTAGTCCCATATACTCATTTAAGTTATTGTATCGTCACTAGTCAGTGAGTGGCTTGAGTTTTCTCCCCGTATCAGCATAATGTTTCAAACGATCGTGTGTCCAATGGGTTTACTATTCCAGTATCCCTCAATTATAATTTGATTACGTTTTGTACACGGAAATCGTATTTTAATTTACGCCATTTTTTAAATTATTAAATTTTAAGATAGCCCATTAACCTGAGCGTTTACAGAATACATCTTCGACTCAAATTACTTATGTTTCTATATATTATCGATAATAGTTGGTTGTTATCACCGGAAATTATATTGAAAATGGCGTACAGTACCCCTTTAAGAAATACACTGAGCGAGCTCTACCAACAATAAAACATCGATATATTTGAATAAAGGAAAGCTGCTCTAATGTATGTTATGCGTAAAATTTACGGGCGACGTTAGATTTTTTTTATCAATTTAACTCTAACTTCTACATTATCCGAATTTGTCCTTACTTGATTTGTGTTGGTATGTGTGCCCATTATTAGGTCCTATTCCTGTTGGATCTGTTGGTCCTAGCTGTTTTTCCCAAGGCTTTGATATGGTCTGTAGATCATTTTCCCAACCACACATCCCATTTTCAAAGTTACAGTCGATGACAGAAGACTCCGAACCATCTACAAGATATAATAGTTTGGTTTTAATTTGTTGGTGCAAATATCTCTGTAAGATAAAATTTAGTAATATATTATACTTCAATTGTGAAATACCCCACATGAGAAACCGCGTTCAATCATGAAATACACAACATCAGACCCTGCGTTCAAGCATGAAATACACCACATCAGATCATGCATACGTTCGACCAAGCTACAGTTTTCGGCTTTTATATACCCAAAACAAGCCGCATCTAGGACAACATTCCTGAGCTGATGTTCGAACCAAAGCTATAAAGTTTCGACTCTAAATTAATCTTTATTATTACCTCCTTCTTGGGAGAGAATATTTATAAATTATTACACCATTATTTACAAGTTTTGTGAACAACGAAGAGCAAGATATTGTGATTTTCTGAGATTTCTGGAGCTTTTCATTGAGATTATGATTGGCATTTCATCCGGGGCGTTCCCGGGGCGGTGGGTCCCAAAAAAAAATAATCAACATTGTATCCTGAATTGTTTTCCTCACCCCTGTATGATTAAAGGTACTCAATCCGATTAAGCACCCCTAAATTTCTATTTCTTTGGCTTCAGGGGTAAACAATATTTGATTCGAGTCGAGGAACCCATTCATCAAAGCTCAGAGTTATTAGATATTGATTTTTGAAGTTTGTAATTTTCTCGAGATGTGTACTAATAATTGCCCCTAAGTTTGTAATTTTCTCGAGATGTGTACTAATAATTCCCCCAGAAAAATTTATTCAAACAGACGAAGATGGATAACTCTAAAATCAAGTGGTAACAGAAAACCATAGTCAGAAATGGTAACACCACCAATATCATATTATTAGCCATAAATATAAATTATAAAATATATTGGTTACATGAATGCACCGCCTCAGAATTCCGTTAAAACAACTAATCCTTCAAATTATTACAAAAAAACTACGGCTTATTACTACAGGTTTCACCACACCAGAAAGCTTCTAAATGCGGATCAAACATCAAATGTGTTGTCCTGCGAGATACCCCATCGCTATAGCTCAATTTGACACGGCCAGATTAGCTTTTCTACAATATCCTAAACAATAAAGCTTCTCAAATCATCGGCATAGTCAATAGAACTTCCACGAACTTGCACAATCCAACTGCAGCTTTTATCGGACTCGGGGTCGCAGTACAACTTTAACGCGTCCCAAAATAACCGCATTATAATATAAAACATATTGGTTACATGAATTCATCGCCTCAGAATTCCGTTAAAACAACCAATCCTTCGAATTACTACAAACAACTACGGCTTATTACTGCAGGTTTTTCATTCACCACACCAGAAAGCTTCTAAATGCGGATACAAAATCGGAGGGAGTGTGTTCCCGCCAAGAGTGTATGGTCCAGCCATTGTTCATACATAAAGATCGAAAGCAATTAACGCGGTGATAATTATTACATACTGCAACTACAATACCACCACAACACAACCATCTGTGGGCTGCAGAACGAAAAATGTCTATAAAAGTTGAAATATAAGACTTACAAATTATCTTTTTAATTTCTTTTATTGGTAATTGACATAGCTTGTCACAAACCAAAAATCAACATTACTGACATAATAATGTAAAGGCCAATAAACGAAATTTAAATTCCCAACTACACCGTTTACCGATGACCGGACTCCTGATCACGCAGTTCGACTTTTAAACTAATAAACCGGTGACCGGCCTCCTGATCGCGCAGTTCGACTTTTTAACTAATAAACCGGAAAAACCATAAAACTTGCATGGGACCACGGAATTTTATAAGTTGGCCCACAGATTACACCTTGTGGTGTTAATAATAACGCAATTTTGACTGAGACCATCCTTTTGACGGCGTGTTTATGGGCCAGAAACAATAGAAATAACAAAACTTCAAAAATTGATAGCTGATCATTCTGAGCGTTGATGGGTAGGTTCCTCGACTAGAATCAATTATTTTTTACCCACGAAGCCAAAGAAATAGTAATTTATGAGGGTCTGATCGGATTGAGTACCTTGAGTACGGATTGAGTAATTTGTATCAACCTCATTATGATCTTGTCCAAACCCATCACTACAATTAAGCAGTGCAATCCCAAATGTAACCCTTTATTCGCATGAATCGGTAACTGTCAAATTAATGGCCGTCTGGCTGCGCTATTGCAAAATTATACCCTTGTCCTTACAGTAAAGGTCTGCATATATGCACTGATGTATGCACAGATATATATATATATATGCATATTGAGATAAACTATTCACTGTAATTTTCTCGAGATGTGTACTAATAATTGCCCCTAAGTTTGTAATTTTCTCGAGACGTGTACTAATAATTCCCCCAGAAAAACTTATTCAAACAGACGAAGATGGATAACTCTAAAATCAAGTGGTAACAGAAAACCATAGTCAGAAATGGTAACACCACCAAGATCATATTATTAGCCATAAATATAAATTATAAAATATATTGGTTACATGAGTGCACCGCCTCAGAATTCCGTTAAAACAACCAATCCTTCAAATTATTACAAAAAAACTATGGCTTATTACTACAGGTTTCACCACACCAGAAAGCTTCTAAATGCGGATCAAACATCAAATGTGTTGTCCTGCGAGATACCCCATCGCTATAGCTCAATTTGACACGGCCAGATTAGCTTTTCTACAATATCCTAAACAATAAAGCTTCTCAAATCATCGGCATAGTCAATAGAACTTCCACGAACTTGCACAATCCAACTGCAGCTTTTATCGGACTCGGGGTCGCAGTACAACTTTAACGCGTCCCAAAATAACCGCATTATAATATAAAACATATTGGTTACATGAATTCATCGCCTCAGAATTCCGTTAAAACAACCAATCCTTCGAATTACTACAAACAACTACGGCTTATTACTGCAGGTTTTTCATTCACCACACCAGAAAGCTTCTAAATGCGGATACAAAATCGGAGGGAGTGTGTTCCCGCCAAGAGTGTATGGTCCAGCCATTGTTCATACATAAAGATCGAAAGCAATTAACGCGGTGATAATTATTACATACTGCAACTACAATACCACCACAACACAACCATCTGTGGGCTGCAGAACGAAAAATGTCTATAAAAGTTGAAATATAAGACTTACAAATTATCTTTTTAATTTCTTTTATTGGTAATTGACATAGCTTGTCACAAACCAAAAATCAACATTACTGACATAATAATGTAAAGGCCAATAAACGAAATTTAAATTCCCAACTACACCGTTTACCGATGACCGGACTCCTGATCACGCAGTTCGACTTTTAAACTAATAAACCGGTGACCGGCCTCCTGATCGCGCAGTTCGACTTTTTAACTAATAAACCGGAAAAACCATAAAACTTGCATGGGACCACGGAATTTTATAAGTTGGCCCACAGATTACACCTTGTGGTGTTAATAATAACGCAATTTTGACTGAGACCATCCTTTTGACGGCGTGTTTATGGGCCAGAAACAATAGAAATAACAAAACTTCAAAAATTGATAGCTGATCATTCTGAGCGTTGATGGGTAGGTTCCTCGACTAGAATCAATTATTTTTTACCCACGAAGCCAAAGAAATAGTAATTTATGAGGGTCTGATCGGATTGAGTACCTTGAGTACGGATTGAGTAATTTGTATCAACCTCATTATGATCTTGTCCAAACCCATCACTACAATTAAGCAGTGCAATCCCAAATGTAACCCTTTATTCGCATGAATCGGTAACTGTCAAATTAATGGCCGTCTGGCTGCGCTATTGCAAAATTATACCCTTGTCCTTACAGTAAAGGTCTGCATATATGCACTGATGTATGCACAGATATATATATATATATGCATATTGAGATAAACTATTCACTGTAATTTTCTCGAGATGTGTACTAATAATTGCCCCTAAGTTTGTAATTTTCTCGAGACGTGTACTAATAATTCCCCCAGAAAAACTTATTCAAACAGACGAAGATGGATAACTCTAAAATCAAGTGGTAACAGAAAACCATAGTCAGAAATGGTAACACCACCAAGATCATATTATTAGCCATAAATATAAATTATAAAATATATTGGTTACATGAGTGCACCGCCTCAGAATTCCGTTAAAACAACCAATCCTTCAAATTATTACAAAAAAACTACGGCTTATTACTACAGGTTTCACCACACCAGAAAGATTCTAAATGCGGATCAAACATCGGAGGTATTGTGTTCCCGCCAAGAGTGCATGGCCCAGCCATTGTTCATTCCTAAACGTCGAAAGCAATTGACGCGGTCATACTGGTTTATATACTGCAACTCTAAGACATCTAGCGAATACACACGCCCACGAAAACCCGAAATGTGTTTTCCTGCGAGATACCCCATCGCTATAGCTCAATTTGACATGGTCAGATTAGCTTTTCTACAATATCTTAAAACAATAAAGCTTCTCAAATCATCGGCATAGTCAATAGAACTTCCACGAACTTGGACATCCCAACTACAGCTTTTACCGGACTCGGGGTCGCAGTACAACTTTAACGCGTCCCAAAATAACCGCATTATAATATAAAACATATTGGTTACATGAATTCACCGCCTCAGAATTCCGTTAAAACAACCAATCCTTCGAATTATTACAAACAACTACGGCTTATTAGTACAGGTTTCACCACACCAGAAAGCTTCTAAATGCGGATCGAACATCAAATGTATTGTCCTGCGAGATATGCATATTGAAGATAAAGTATTCACCGTTGACGTGTATAATGAAACTAAATGCCATTGCATGTTACATGCAATTGTCTGTCTAGTCTACCAGCATCTAGTCTTTATTAAAATAAACTAGATTTGATGACATTATTCTTCACAAATCTTGAATAACCATGTTTACAGCTAGGAAGAGCTTCATGTATAGGTCAACATTTTGTGGACATACACAAGTAATGTGTTTTTCCGTTCACAAAAAGACACCAGTCCTACCACCTTTCACCATTAGATTTTAGTTGATTTCACCAATGTTATATATATCACCTATAATCAGGGGGTGAAAACCCATTTAAGTGCTTCGTTTCTAGTCAATAGAACAAACTAGAACATCTGCAAGCTGTTTTAAACTAAACACAAAGTAAGATATACTATTTGCATAAAAATTGCATGATCTATATATATACTATAGGAGGATACTTGTGTTGGCCTCTGGGCATGCACACACCCGAAACTTTTTACCCCCCCCCCCCCCACCCCTTGGTTTGTGTGACACATACCGCCGCCACTGTGACAGCCTCGACTACAACAATTAAACCGACAACAGGGATGATATTTATTGGGAGATATGATCACAACACTGCTCCATATTTTAAAAGGATGCCTGATATAAACACACGATCTGCAAGTAAATTTAACAAAGGCCGTGTTTCTAATTCTATATATAATTATAACCGTATACATTGTTCACCAACACAGGCAGGGTTTGAACGCGATACGGGTAACTGAGTTAAAAGAAACGGGTATCGTGTATGGCAAAACATGCGCGATATCAACGTGAAAATAAATGTCGTGACACCATCGAAATTTTATTGGTACATAGTTATTACGCGCGCCGCGTGTATAACTGGTGGCGATATACTCGTGGCGGTCATTTTGAATCAGTTGACCATTATGATTGGATTGTTGGAGGAAAAATCAGTCTTCGCAGTTCACATTGTCCATTCGTGTCAAATTGCATGCTTTGCGTCACAATAAAGTGAACGATTCTGTTACTACTGTTGACGCATAATTATATATAAGAAGGCAGTGTAACTCACAGAAATTGATCATAAGTGGTGTAAATTCAAAATGATTGATATTTCGTTGTGTTCACTTGGTTATTTTCTATGGAGGGTTATTAGGGTCACAATCATAACTTCACATTTTAATTCTAACTTAACATTTTAATTCTTATATTTTAATTCTAACTTAACATTTTTATTCCAACTTAACATTTTAATTCTTATATTTTATTTCTAACTTTACATTTTAATTCTAACTTTACATTTTAATTCTTATATTTACATTTTAATTCTTATATTTACATTCTATTTACATTCTATTTACATTCTATTTACATTCTATTTACATTCTATTTACATTCTATTTACATTCTATGTACATTCTAACTTTACATTTTAGTTATAACTTTACATTTTAATTCTTATATTTACATTCTATTTACATTCTATTTACATTCTATTTACATTCTATTTACATTCTCTGTACTCTAACTTAACATTTTAATTCTAACTTAAGATTTTAATTTCAACTTAGTATTTCAATTCTAACTTATTATTTCAACTCCAACTTAATATTTTAATTCTAACTTAACATTTTTATTTTAATATTTTAATTTAATGATCTATAAAATAAGAAGCTAAACACAAATCATCTACTAAAAGTTGTAATGTTTGAATTAAAATAGTATATTTAAAAAGTTGGAATTGAAATGAGCATAAAACGGATCTCAGAATTGAAAGGCAAAAATTAAAACAAACATAAAATGGATTCTAGAAGTTGTAATTGTGATAATAACACGCCTGCACTTCTGTAACAATTATAACGAAAGGCGTCGCTGCAATCGAACGGCCGGACATGACAATCTGCGGGATGGGATGGAATATGGAATAGAATGACAATCTGCGGAACAGAATTTCAAATTGCGTGGAACGGCCGATATCTCGAGGAATACAGTACGCTGAGGACTACTTTTGGTGTCTAACGAAAGGCCCACATTCGCACTATCCACACATATTAACCCCGCCACTGACCGGACAGCAGAAGTTGCATTATTCGATCGACAACTGACCCAACATAAAATTGTCGAACTCAAGGCCGTAGAACAGCTGTAGAAATGTATTTTTACAGCCATAACACTATGCCCACAAGCAGACTTGGTATTAAAATGAAGGTTATCATCTATTGCACAGCAAGAGACAGATTAACCCACCCATGAGAAGGTGCCATGAAACACGAAAAACTGCGTTCGACGTCAATGTTTAGAATTTAGATTTCTCGATGAATACGCTAGCAATCAACAAGTGTTAGGTACCAAATGACACAGTGGAATACTGCGCATTCGTGTTTAGCTACAATATGGCTGTTTTAGTACGAATAATGTAATGGCGAAATCGCAAACACGCGCCGATGAAAACAACTAAAAATAGACTCAATGCATGGTTACAATAACAGGATCGATTTCAGCTGATATATTCCATATAATGGGGCGTATAGTATATCAAAATGTAGACACAGGGAATGTAATTTTGTCCAAATGGGTCCAACACGCAGTGAAATTGTTGCAGAAATTCGCTCCAAGAAAGAGCGCTACTTTTTCTCGTACAAAATAGAATGGCCGACTGAAGCCGTTTTATCGTTCCAACTAAGCCTGTTCTTAGCAGCACTTCGTCAACAAAATACGAATATACACCATGTATCAGAAGACGTATCAAATGTGATTTTTTAATGGCTTTGCGCTCTTCATTTGTTATAATTCGCACTTATTTTTTATTTCAGTTGTAACTAAAAGCCCAGATGCCGGAAGCCGGTGTCCGGCGATTACAAGCCAAGTTACAAAATAGATTAACTGGGTTGAACGCACGAACTTGTCAATGGTGAGACTGTTTGAAAGAATATTCAAATCAAATAGTGTTTATAGACTTAAAAACTTATGTGTCCGCCGGTCATACGCGGTGGTGGTTCTCATATTATCTGCCGGTCATACGCAGGGGAGGTTCTCATATGAACATATTATCCGCCGGTCATAGTCGGTGGAGGTTCTCATATTATCCGCGGTGACGCGGTCATCTGCGGGGGAGGTCCTAATATTATCCTCCGGTCATACAGGGGAGGTTCTCATATGAACATATTATCCGCTGGTCATATGCGGTGGAGGTTCATATTATTCATGCGAGGGAGGTTCTAATATTATACGCCAGTCAAACACGGGTGAGGTTCTCATATGAGAACCTCCCCCGCGTATGACTGGTCTGATCCTCACGTATGACCGGCGGATAATATGAACCTCCACCGTGTATGACCGGCGGATAATATGAGAACCTCCCCCACATATGGGAATCTCCCTCGCGTATGACCGGTGAATAATATTAACGCGGTGGAGGTTTTCATATTATCTGCCGGTCATACGCGGGGTAGGTTCTCATATGAACATATTATCCGCCGGTCATACGCGGTGGAGGTTCATATTATCCGCCAGTCATACGCAAGGGATGTTCTCATATTATCCACCAGTCATACGCGGGGGAGGTTCTCATATAAGAACCTCACCCGTGTTTGACTGGCGTATAATATGAGAACCTCCCTCGAACGCAGTTTTTCGTGTTTCATGGCACCTTCACATGGGTGGGTTAATCGGTCTCTTGCTGTGCAATAGATGATAAACTTCATTTTAATACCAAGTCTGCTTGTGGGCATAGTGTTATCGCTGTAAAAATGCATTTCTACAGCTGTTCCACGTCCTTGATTTCGACAACTTTCATGTTAGGTCAGTTGTCGACCAAATAATACAACTTCTGGTGTCCGGTCAGTGGCGGGGTTAATATGTGTGGATAGGGCGAATGTGGGCCTTTCGTTAAAGGTACTCAATCCGATAAAACTCCTCTCAATTACTATTTCAATGGCTTCGGGGGTCAAAAATATTTGATTCGAGTCGAGGAAGTCACCCATCAAAGCTCAGATTTGTTAGATATCGATTTTAGAAATCTATTATTTTTCATTATCGGGAATTCTTTCTGGCCCAGAAGACAGTCAAAATTTCGTTATTATTACCACTTGATTATAGAGTTATCCATCCTTGTCTGTTTGAATAGAGTTTTGGCGTAAAATCTCGAGCAGGTTACCAAATTGACGGCTGTTATTAGTACTCATCTCGAGCAATTAACAAATTTCAAAAATCAATATCTAATAAATCTGAGCTTTGTTTGATGGGTTCCTCGACGCGAATCAAATATTTTTTACCCCCAAAGCCAAAGAAATAGTAATATAGGACCCTCTGATCGGATTGTTGTTGTTGGAATCTGTTGAGATGGGGACCCTCTTTACGGATTGAGTACCTTTAATCACAAAACGGAGCCCTCTATGTGTTGTATTCCTCGAGATATCGACCGTTACGCGCAATTTGAAGTTCTGTTCCGCAGATTGTCGTTCTATTCCATATTCCATCCCATCCCGCAGATTGTCATGTCACGCCGTCCGATCGCAGCGACCCCTTTCGTTATAATTGTTACAGAAGTGCAGGCGCGTTATTAGGGTCACAATTACAACTTCTAGAATCCATTTTATGTTTGTTTTAATTTTTGCCTTTCAATTCTGAGATCCGTTTTATGCTCATTTCAATTTCAACAATTATAGAATTAAAATATAAGAATTAAAATGTAAAGTAAGAATTAAAATGTAAAGTTAGAATTAAAATATAAGAATTAAAATGTTAAGTTAGAATTAAAATATTAAGTAAGAATTAAAATATTAAGTTAGAGTTAATAGAATGTTTCTGGAATGTTTCTAGAATGTTTCTAGAATGTAAATAGAATGTAAATAGAATGTAAATAGAATGTAAATAGAATGTAAATAGAATGTAAATAGAATGTAAATAGAATGTAAATAGAATGTAAATAGAATGTAAATAGAATGTAAATAGAATGTAAATATGATGTAAATAGAATTAAAATATAAGAATTAAAATGTTAAGTTAGAATTAAAATGTTAAGTTAGAATTAAAATATTAAGTAAGAATTAAAATATTAAGTTAGAGTTAATAGAATGTTTCTGGAATGTTTCTAGAATGTTTCTAGAATGTAAATAGAATGTAAATAGAATGTAAATATGATGTAAATAGAATTAAAATATAAGAATTAAAATGTTAAGTTAGAATTGAAATGTTAAGTTAGAATTAAAATATAAGAATTAAAATGTTAAGTTAGAATTAAAATATTAAGTAAGAATTAAAATGTTAAGTTAGAATTAAAATGTGAAGTTAGGATTGTGACCCTAATAACCCTCCATAATTTTCACGTATCCTGTAAAATAATAGTCATCGTATTTCTCCGACGAACCGATTAAATTGGGAGAGAACCGACTCGATCGGGAGAGAACCGATCGAGATATCACGATTCGCAGTTTTCGTCGTTGTTATTACTCGCACAATAGGATTTTCATTATGTTTACGTTATTTGGGACCATAGCTTATGAGGGGAATGGAAAAACTAATCGAATTATCACCTAGATGGCTAAAAAATTGCGTTTTAACTGTGTATATACTGCGCCGGATGTTCGGAATACATTTTCACTGTGCGAGGATCGCATCAATCGTGCACATTTAGTGGCACTAATCACAGGGCCTGTAACGCGATCCGCTGTCCGCCCCCCTTTTGTGCCGCCCATATACGCCGCTGCTACGGTATATATACGCGCCTGCTTCAAGTTAATGGTAGTATTATAGAGACAAGGGGAACTGTAGTTTCCCCCCGTTTTTAGCCCATTTATCCGAGTAATGCTATCGATATTGCCACGGATGTGTCGGCGGAGGATTCATCTTTCAATTAAAACCACAAGCTCCCATCAGAACCATTTATATCCATAGCATTTGATAACAAAAATTTACCACCGAATATGGTCTCCGGACAGCGTAAATTTCCAGTTTTATCAGGGGTGGGTCGGAAAAAAAATTCAGGCACGTATGGCATTTTTCCCCTTTCGATCATTTTTTGTACCCACCCACCCCCACCGCCAAATGTTTTTCCGTTTTCGGCAGTTTTTTCCGACCATTTTTTGACACCCACTCCCCCTTTTAACACTAAAACAGATTTGCGGGGGAAAATTCACTGTAAACAGCTGTATATGAATTTATGTGCATACTATTTATCATGGATGTTAACATGGACATGTAATTAGGAATGAGTCATTTTGAGGTCATTCGGCCAAAAAAACATGGCTGCCAGCGGCCATCTTGGATTTCAAAATTTGCAACAAAATACAACACGATAACTGCCTGCAGTCAGTTTACCAGTTAGAATTACATTATTTCTCTCATTCAAAGTGGTTTTGAAGCCCAACTCATTGCCAAAACACTAAAAATCAAGCAGGATTTTTTTTTTTTAATTGCGGAAAAAATTGCTTGTTGGTGTCTTTGACCACCCACCCACCCCGGCATATGTGCCGGAATATTTTTTCACCCCCCCCCCTGGTTTGATCGAACTCAGGAGCAATGGCCGATATGTTCCTCTGAGATCACCACCCATACAGCTTACTATAATTGAAATCCGTCAAACGATGAACTAAACATATAGCGCTCAGTGATTTCTTGTCGGCTAATAATTTATTTCATCAATGCGAGTACCTATATATATATAGGTCCAATTTGAACCTATTGGCACGACGATATGTTAGGATTTTTAAATGGACTAGTGGCACAATAAGAATCACACAATCATTATATAGCACCGTGGTTGTATTGGGCATGCACACAGAGGCGATTTAGTTATAAAAAATATTTACGCCCAATTTATGAACAGCTGAAAGGGCATGAATGAGCACTTTGTAGATGGAACAGTGGTATAACAAGAATCCACAAGGATAACCCCGTTGTTGCTTGTTGTTGTGGTTATTCAGCTTGTTCTCCCCAAAAACCACACATGATCAGCTTAGAACACGTTTTAGCCAGTTAATCTGCTAGTTGCCTCATTTTGATTCGAAAATGTGCTGTAAATTTAGAGCGTTTTAGTCACATTATCGACTCACAATGACTCAGTTCTAGGCAGATTATGTGCGTACAATGACAACAGTAAGCCAACTCACGAGTTTTCATGTGTCTGCTCTTTAATATGTATTTTCACTATAGCCCGCGCCATCAAACGAAATAACGGGTATTAAGTAGGCGATTTAGCAACTGACTTATGATAAATGTTTGAACAGCTCTATGGGCATATAGTTTGGGATTTTTCTATGAACTAGTGGCGGCACAAGGAAAATCCACAAGGAGAGCTTCGTGGCTGCTATGGTTCCGCGTAAAAGTGCGCTTATGCGACGAAAAATAGCATTTTCCCCCAGTATTTTGACCCAAACGAACGACTTACGACCAATATTTTAAATAAGGCGGCGTTCAAAATAAGCATGGTATGGTTATTTCAAATGAAGCAAGCCCATATTGGCACTATTTAATCTATTTTTCCATCGATAACGACTTTTGCGCGCTTTTCTGTAATGTATTTTCAGTGTGACCCGCCCGATTCAACGGGTACAAGTTAAATATAGGCTTATTTCATAAAAAATAAGTCCAATGTCAACCTGTGTGAATAAATAGGCCCAATTTGAACATATTGGCACGATGAGAGATTTTTGGATGGAGCAAGTGCAGCCCTTTTTCCCCAAAAAAACCCACATTATCTGCTTATAATATAATTGGTCTTAGTTAGATAATCTGCCTAGAATCGCCTCATTTCGAGTCGATAATAAACTGAAAATGAGAGCAGTTTAGTCATATTATCGACTCATAATTATTCGGTCAATCGAGTGGATGAAAACAAGTAGATTAAATAGTGTCAGTATGAGCTTATTTTCGTATTGAAATAAGTACATATTGTTCTTATTCTGAACGCCGCGTTTTAGGCACATAGCGTATTTTACGTTCTAAATGGTACTAAACAGATAAAAAATAAGCCCGTATATATTGTGCCTTTTTCACGAGAACAGCGAGGGGGGGGGGGGGGGGGGGGGGAGTCGGAAAAAAAATTTCAGGCACGTATGGCATTTTTTCCCTTTCGATCATTTTTTGTACCCACCCACCCCCACCGCCAAATGTTTTTCCGTTTTCGGCAGTTTTTTCCGACCATTTTTTGACACCCACTCCCTCTTTTAACACTAAAACAGAGATTTGCGGGGGGGGGGGGAATTCACTGTAAACAGCTGTATATGAATTTCTGTGCATACTATTTATCATGGATGTTAACATGGACATGTAAATAGGAATGAGTCATTTTGAGGTCATTCGGCCAAAAAAACATGGCTGCCAGCGGCCATCTTGGATTTCAAAATCTGCAACAAAATACAACACGATAACTGACTGCAGTCAGTTTACCAGTTAGAATTACATTATTTCTCTCATTCAAAGTGGTTTGATTGCATATTTTCATAACAATTAGGAAAAAAATCAAGTGTGTATAAATGAAATCCTTTTCTATCTATTGTCTGACACAGCGAACCCCAATGCTGGTCGGCACCCGACAATATAATGGCCATATCGCTTTGAGCTCGTAAATAGGGCAATATTCAAACGAGCAGAACATGTATAACAATAAGTGTTATCATGGGTCCATTTATTGTTTCGACAGATATGTTTAATGACCTTCGTCTCATCAGGGATGCAGGTCACTCGGGTCTATATACATGTACACTGTTGGGGAAGTGTACGCGTATGTATGAGCACAATTCGAGCATGCAAACTCATGCTAATTTGTGAGGAAGGCCCGGTGCTTCAACACTGGCTCGACTCCTACGTTACAGAAGAATGGTGCGTTAAACCGTAATCTATGACGGTCACATAAGCAACCTGTAATGAAGCCATGAGTCGATAATAGGACTAAAATGCTCTCATTTTCAGTTTATTATCGACTCAAAATGAGACGATTCAAAGCAGATTATCTAACTAAGACCAATTATATTATAAGCAGATAATACTTACTTTAGGTGTACGTTCGTTGTATTGCGTGTTCACTGTGGCCCGTGCCATTCAACTGTATAATTTGAGAATCAAATAAGTTCAAAATAAACCTATGTGATTAATTCGGTCCAATGTGAACCAATTTGTACGAAAATATGTTGAAAATTACAAACACTATTATGTGTGACCGTCCAGTTGTTTAAAACATTGGTCGTATGTCGTTCGTTGTGTCAAAATACTGGGGAAATGCAATTTTTCGTTGCATAAGCGCACTTTTACGCGGAACCATAGCAGCCACGAAGCTCTCCTTGTGGATTTTTCTTGTGCCGCCACTAGTTCATAGAAAAATCCCAAACTATATGTCCTAATAGAGCTGTTCAAACATTTATCATAAGTCAGTTGCTAAATCGCCTACTTAATATACCCGTTATTTCGTTTGATGGCGCGGGCTATAGTGAAAATACATATTAAAGAGCAGACACATGAAAACTCGTGAGTTGGCTTACTGTTGTCATTGTACGCACATAATCTGCCTAGAAGTGCCTCATTGTTAGTCGATAATATGACTAAAATGCTCCAAATTTACAGCACATTTCGACTCAAAATGAGGGAAGCAAGCCCCAGGGACCCCTAATTCCCTTTCCATGGCCATCAAAATTGTATATATATATGTGCAAGAAATGTCCATTTACTAGAATTTACTAGAACTCCGGGGTGGAGACACATTCCTGGGGCACGGATGCTGATATTCATTTGGAAATATGTCTTGTATTCAAATTTCGAATACTATATGCAGGAAGCAGTCCTGCAATAACTCATAATTCCCTTTTTATTACCATGGAAATGCTAAATATCTGTGCAGGAGATATCCCCTAACTAAACTTTACTAGAACTCCGGGATGGAGACACACATTCGTGGGGCAGAGATGCCGATAACATGAAAATATGGGGGGGGGGGGGGGGTTACCACATTTTAATTCAATAAGCAAACCATATGAGGGAATCAAGCCCCCAGGGACCCCTAATTCCCCTTTTTGGGCCAATTTCAAGTAAATAAGTACTGGAAAGCGACAAAAAGTGCGTCATTAATAACGCGCCGAAATAACGCTAATGGTGCACAGTTTGTCGCTTTCGGCGCGTTACAAAATGTGCGATATTAGCGCACATTTTGTCGCTTTCGGCGCGTTACTAATGGCGCACTTTTTGTCGCGCGCCGAAAGCGCCATTAGGAAGTGGCCCTAATAGTTTTCCATAACTGGGCCATGAACGTTAAAGGTACTCAATCCGATCAGCAGGGATGTGGCTAGAGGGGGGTGTGGGGGGTGTCTCACCCCCAGCAGAGAGCTATATTTTCAATAGTTGGAAATTTCATACCTGCCACAACGAAATGTCACACCAACAATAGGTTGTAGTTTGATTATAAAACAATTTATTGGGGGGAATTTATTGTTTTTCGACCAATATTTGCATATGTTCCTATTTTTGGTCCAAAATTTTGACAGAAATGGACATCAGTTGGAAATTTTCCAACCTTAGGGGGGGTGACAGGTTGGAAATTTCCATCACTTGGAAAGCTTGTGTCCTGGTCCCTCCCCCGTGGCCAGTCAAAAACTTCTAGTTAATTTAAGAAAACAATATTGTCATACAATTGGTCAACATTGTCATTGGAATTGTCATCAGTTGGAAATTTTCCAACCTAAGTGGGGGTGTAGGGTTTGAAATTTCCAACAGTAGGAAGGCTTGAGGCTAGTCTAGATGTTAGGATTTTGCGATTTTCAAAATTTTCGCACACCGGGCCGAACCATGGTCGGCCCGGTGTGTCATTGCCCCATCCACATGGCCAATACAAAACTGCTAATTAGTTTAGCAAAACAATATTTTACTACATTTGGTCAAACTTGTAGACATAAATGGTCGTCAGTTGAAGAATTTTCCAACCTGAGGGGGAGCATAGGAAAGCTTCAGTTGAGGCCAGTCTAGATGCTAGGATTTGCGATTTTCTTGTATATAGTTTTCAAATTTTTCTCACACCGGGCCAAACAACCATGGTCGGCCCGGTGTTTCCTGGTCTGTTGTCGGTAGCTGTGTGCATTTGTCTGGAATTAGATCACTAGTTGTTTTTTTTTTGCGGCAATTTTCAGGTTAAAATATCTTAATGTTCTCATACTGGGAAAATAGAAGCATGGCTTATGAATATATAGGAAATTAGGCCTGAGCATGAGGTACAAGGGGGGGGGGGGGTGCAAATGGAATTATGCAAAAAGTTGTGTTGGTACTCAAGGGAGGGGGGTGCAGTTGGAAATTCCCAAGGTGGACACCCCCCCCCCCAGCGGAGACCCTCTAGCCACATCCCTGCCGATCAGACGTCCCCGGGTCATACCATCAAGATACAACAACAACAACAACGTTTGTTCAAAATACGCTTTAGTTATCAGAATCGATTTATTGCAACAAAATAATGCTAACACTGTCAACTATGGTATAAAATTCTCAAAACTTGTTATTTATCAACATTTTGTTCAACAAAATATGGCCGTATTATCACTAAAGTATAACGAAATATGACCGTATTACCACTTGATTTTAGAGTTATCCATCTTCATCCGCAATTTTGTCCCAGACCCTCCGTTTGACCACGTGTTTCTAGGCCACATATTATTACATATCTCGAGACATAACAACCTTCAGAACTCTATATCTGATCATTCTGAGCTTTGATGGGTGGGTTCCTCGACTCGAATCAAATATTTTTTATCCCCGAAGCCAAATAAATAGTAATTTAGGAGCGTCTGATCGGATTGAATACCTTTAAATTTATGTCAATACGAACGGCAATGTGAAACTTCTCTCGATACCAAAAGAAACATAACACCGTGACGTACGATACATCACGAGGAATGTGTGTTTCTAATGATTCCCGTTACAAACTTGAGTGGGAAATAGTTCGCAACTAGTCGTAGATATATCGAAAACTTATTTCGTTGTAAGAAAATAATATTTTGATATAACGAAATAACATTTATAAGATTTTGTTATATATAAATAGATTAAAAGAAAAAAGAGTTCACTTGTCAGTTGTCACCTCCCGCAGGCTCCGTATATTATTGGGCTTTTAATTCCGATGTGAAACGAAATATTGATGGGTGAGCGACGACAATCGATTGGTGGACCAATCGACGAAGGGACATTTATATGGTGACTATATGTATAGTTATATAGTACTAGAAGGTGACCCGACTTCGTCCGGGCTTTTACCTTGAATTGTCTATTTTGAAGGCCAAGGTCAAGTGGGGGTCACGATTTGACCCGTCCAAAACACTGCCCGAACAAAAGTACCAGACAAAAGTACCCGTCTAAATCCATCCGGTTTCACCCGATTTGACCTTGAATTGATCATTTTGAAGGTCAAGGTCAGGTCGGGGTCACGATTTGACCCGTCCAAAACACCCAGTTGACAAAAGTAACCCTATGTATAAAATTTCGTCGAAATACCATCAAAATTGGCGATTTGACCTTGAATTGACCCTATTTCAAGGCCAAGGTCACGTCGCACAGGCAAATGAATATGCTTATGAGACTCCCCATACGAAAGTACCCCCACATACCAAGTTTCATCGAAATCCCGTGATATTCGGGCGTTTGACCTTGAAATGACCCAATTTCAAGGCCAAGGTCACGTCGCACGGGCAAATTAATATGCTTATGAGACTCCCCATACGAAAGTACCCCCACATACCAAGTTTCATCGAAATCCCGTGATATTCGGGCGTTTGACCTTGAAATTACCCGATTTCAAGGTCAAAGTCAAGTCGCACGGGTAAATTAATAGGCCCATGTCACTCCCCAGCCGAAAATACCCACACATACCAAGTTTCATCGAAATCGGCTCGGCCGTTTTCGAGTCCATCGATTACAGACAGACACACAGACACACAGATCTTCCAAAATATATATAACTAGAAGGTGACCCGACTTCGTCCGGGCTTTGACATTGAATTGTCTATTTTGAAGGCCAAGGTCAAGTGGGGTCACGATTTGACCCGTCCAAAACACAGTGCCCGAACAAAAGTACCCGACAAAAGTACCCGTCGAAATCCATCCGGTTTTACCCGATTTGACCTTGAATTGACCATTTTGAAGGTCAATGTCAGGTGGACCAACACCCCAAAAATGGTGGAAATCGGCCCAGCGGATACCGGGAAATCGGCCCAGCGGATACCGAGATACCCTATGCATCAAATTTCGTCCGTAAAAATCCGCCAGTTTAACCCGATTTGATTTCCACTCAAGTATATAAACGCGCCTCATATACACACGCTCATTAATTATCAAGTTTCAACGTAAAGATAAATTACCATCGGTGCCCGAGATATCGCCAAGACGTCTGAAACAGTCAAATGCATCGACCGGGTAAGAGTTAACGTGATCTAACTGTATGACCTCTAACGACTTCATAGAAGTTACGCATTGTTTTTACCCTGATAGAAGATCGTACCACTTCTTCTTAATAATTGAGGCAGATAACTAAAACGGATACATACATATTATATATCGTTGGAAAGAGGAAACACGAAAGATTCTCATAGTGTCATTATTATGACTGGCATGTTATTATTCGCGCTGTTTCGAATCGATTTGTAAGCACCGAACTGAAATATATTAGCGCAAAACGGCGTAAAAACAGATTTGACCTCGGCACGTGAAAAGTTGACATCGCACGGACAAATTAATAGGCATATGTTCGTCCCCGGCCGAAAATACCCCCACATACCAAGTTTCATCGAAATCGGGTGGGCCGTTTTTGAGTTCATCGCGAACACACACACACACAGACACACAGATCTTCCAAAATATATAATAGATAGACTAGAAGGTGACCCGACTTCGTCCGGGCTTTGACATTGAATTGACCATTTTGAAGGTCAAGGTCAGGTGGGGTCACGATTTGACCCGTCCAAAACACTCCCTGGAAACAATTACCACTATGGTCCACTAAGTATCAAATTTTGTCAAAATCCGTCTGGCAATTTTCCAACACCAACACCCCAAAAATGGTGGAAATTGGGCAAGCGGATACCCGGAAATCGGCCCAGCGGATACCGAGATACCCTATGTATCAAATTTCGTCCGTAAAAATCCGCCAGTTTTACCCGATTTGATTTCCACTAAAGTATGTAAACGCGCCTCATATACACACGCTCATTAATTATCAAGCTTCAACGTAAAGATAAATTAGCATTGTGTGGTAAATTTTAACTAATTATTTTCTCGCAGTCAAAGTTGAACAATTTCGATGTTGTTGACATTGACGGCTTGGGGCCACCGGTAGATTCCATTTCGCAACAACGAAGTATCATTTCAGCTAAATGGATTCTTGGATGAGATTCCAGACCCGCGGGGTAAATGTAAACAGCTTGAGCCTATGCGTGGTGTGAATATACACAAAATAAATCTATCGACAATAGACCTAAGAATATTAGCTGTAACAAAATTTATATATCAGAAATTGTAATAAATGATATATTTTGGGATAGATGCACGATTTTTAATAGCCTGCAAAATGACAATATATATTGTAAATGTTATAATTTTGGGAAATGCCTGCAAATTGCTAACGTTCGTCGACGTATGAATATAGAGTTATCCTCCCTGCATCGCAGTGCTAAATCCGGCGTGATAGCACTGCGGATCCCGAGATATGAGTTTTGAAGGTCAAGGTCACGTCGCACGGGCAAATCAATAGGCCTATGTTAACCCCCGGCCGAAAATACCCCCACGTACCAAGTTTCATCGAAATCGGGTCGGTCGTTTTTGAGTTCATCGATTAAACACACACACACAGACAGATACACACACACACAGATCTTTCAAAATATATAATAGACTAGCCGATGAGCCCGAAGTTGTCCGGGCTATTCATCCGGGCTATTCAAAAACCAAATTTCAAGTCGTTAGCTCCACCCGTTTCCGAGATCTGGTCTGCGCATGCGCGAAGCTGGCGTCGCACGGGCTCGGCGACCCGATAAAATTCGTATCCGGGGCAAGATACATTCACATACCAAATTTCAAGTCGATAGCTCCACCCGTTTCCGAGATCTCGTCTGCGCATGCGCGAAGCTGGCGTCGCACGAGATCGGCGACCCGATAAAATTCGTATCCGGGGCAAGATACATTCACATACCAAATTTCAAGTCGATAGCTCGACCCGTTTCCGAGATCTCGTCTGCGCATGCGCTGCACGGGCGTCGCACGGGCTCGCCAATACGACAACGTCCACCGCCTGGTCAAACTACACACACGTACCAAGTTTCGTCCCGATCGGTCGAGAATCGTAGATTTGTATTAATGACAAACACACAGACAAACATACATACAGACAGACAGACAAACAAACAGACAGAGGTCTTCAAAATATATATGAGACTAGCCGATGAGCCCGACGTTGTCCGGGCTATTCAAAAACCAAATTTCAAGTCGATAGCTCCACCCGTTTCCGAGATCTGGTCTGCGCATGCGCGAAACTGGTGTCGCACGGGCTCGGCGACCTGATAAGATTCGTATCCGGGGCAAGATACATTCACATACCAAATTTCAAGTCGATAGCTCCACCGTTTCCGAGATCTCGTCTGCGCATGCGCGAAGCTGGTGTCGCACGGGCTCGGCGACCCGATAAAATTCGCATCCGGGGCAAGATACATTCACATAGCAAATTTCAAGTCGATAGCTCCACCCGTTTCCGAGATCTCGTCTGCGCATGCGCGAAGCGGGCGCCGCACGGGCTCGCCAATACGACAACGACGACCGCCTGGTCAAACTACACTCACGTACCAAGTTTCGTCCCGATCGGTCAAGAATCGTAGATTTGTATTAATGACAGACAGACAGACAGACACACAAACAAACAAACAGAGGTCTTCAAAATATATATGAGACTAGCCGATGAGCCCGACGTTGTCCGGGCTATTCAAAACCAAATTTCAAGTCGATAGCTCCACCCGTTTCCGAGATCTCGTCTGCGCATGCGCGAAGCGGGCGCCGCACGGGCTCGCCAATACGACAACGACGACCGCCTGGTCAAACTACACTCACGTACCAAGTTTCGTCCCGATCGGTCAAGAATCGTAGATTTGTATTAATGACAGACAGACAGACAGACAGACAGACAAACAAACAGAGGTCTTCAAAATATATATGAGATAATACATGTATAGCTCCATTATCTATCAAACACTGACGACCCAAAAGTGAGGGCAAATAAAAAAAAAAGTATAGTAGTTCACTATAGTTGAGCATACGTGGGTCTACATGCATGTATAATGCTGCATTAACCCTTTACCCAAGAAACCGGCCAAAAACGGCCAAATAAAGCTGCAACAGCCTAAATTATCTTGGGTCTGTCTCAATAAAACCATACAAATATGGATATCATTGGAACCGGCTCATTGATCACATTGTGATGGTTACAGTTATGCCATGTGCCAATGCATTCTCTTATATATGCGAGTCGACCATAGGTCGCCTCGCATATATAAGAGAATGCATTTGCCTAAAAAAAATCTTTTTTTAACACTTTTTCTTACATTCTTTAACAATTTTATAATTTTTCATGTGTTAAGCCAATGCATTCTCTTATATATATTGTAACCTTTATATATATTCTTCTCCACATAAGAGGCACACAATAAATATATGGTCGATTCGCATATATAAGAGAATGCATTGGCACAGGGCCGTTCTGTTTGGGTAAAGGGTTAACACTTTCTATACTAAATACTTATTGACGAGTAGTTCCCTTAGGAAATGTTCAGATTATAAGTTCCACAAATGATGTTGAACTAATTATCTAATTAACTAATTAAATTTTCCCACAACTGCATGATTCATTCTGATCTTGTATTGTCTGGTGTCGACGTCTGGGTTGACCACTCGTCGTTCGTCCGTCAGTCCGTCTGTCTAATCGTCCATAGACACTTTACCCATGGTTCGATAACTCAAACATTTTCTATCCGATTGGAACCAAATTTTGTTTATGAGTGTCTCAGCCCCAAATACAGATCGATTTCGAATATGGGTTTGATCTGATTTATTTTGAAGGAGTTATGGCCCTTTTTCGAAGAAAAAAATTGAACTATTTTAGATTGAACTTCTTGATCAATTAAACAAAAACAAATTATTTATAAAAAAGAAGAAGAAAGAAACTCATGCATTTAAACATCTTCTCGTGAACCATCAAGCTGATTAATCTGTAGGCCTATAGTTATTCAGATTGTTAAAATGTGACACACTTGTCGAAAAGAACCAGAGCTAGTGTCACACTTTCCAAGTGACCCTTCCACTTGGGAGTCCCACATTCTAACCACTCCTACTCCCCTACCACCACCTCCGATGCTCCTCCCTACCCTTGTCGCTCCTCCTACCCGCACCACAATTCCTTGTCAAAGTTATACTTTTTTCTTGTTTTGAGAATAATACCTACAATTAATTTCCTGACCAAATTATATGTCAGATTTGATGTTATCTGACAATTGAATAAACAAAGGTTCCACAGAGCATGGATACTATTGTTTGTCTAATGGTGTTCTTTTAACACCTCCACCACTTAGCTAGGTAAATTTAGTCAACTATATATGTGGAGCTCTACTATAGCCTTATGTCCTTTTGTATGCTTAGACTTGTATTGAATCAAAGAGAGCCCAGATATGATATTTCACCCCTTTTATCCATTCCGTGTCTTTCAACCTTTTCCATTATTAAGTAACTATATTATTTTGTATATGTCCCATGACCATTTTCTACAACATAAATAGAACTGCTTACATTATGGTAGTGGTGACAGGCTTATAGATGTTATATTAACCCTTCTCTTTTGATCCATAAATTCCAATTAACTCTTCTATTTTGACCCGTAAATTCAAATAGGTTGTGTTATTACAGTATATACTATTTAGTACACAACAGTATACTTATAATTCCACATCAAAACTCTTGATAATTATTTCGATCATAGCAATTTACTATCACCAAGGGATGGGTAAACATCTGATGATCGTGATCGGCCTCTCGTTCTGTATATATGTCGTCTGCTTTTATTACATGAACACCGCTCCACATGAAAAATAGATGGTTGCATTGTGTTCTTTTCTAACTGAATGTGAGAATCCATTTAGTATAGAAATGGTTAGTTGGTACTTACTTGGTAAAATAAGAATAAGAACCAACAAAATGTCCAAGAGAAAATATGCAGAGCACCAGCTACATTTGAAATGTTGAATTCTACGAAACTGACACATTATGCACGTAGAAATACTAAACAAATAGTGTAGAACACATGGTCACATAGCCTACATGTAGTCCATATTCACATGGCCTATACCGTACGTGTAGTATTGTACTTCCCATACATCATCATGTATCATCAGTCGCATTCTAAGCGCATATATATATTATATATAACATGCCTTTCGACTACACTTGAGCCATACGGGCTTGAATTGTCATTCGATCCATTGCAAGCCTTACATGCTTTCATTCAAAGTCGCGCTGCGTTAAATTTCAAAAAAATATTTGAATGTACCAAATCATGCATGGGGCATATACCTCAGCCGCACCCACGACTCAATTCAAACAACTTCCTTGTTTGTGTGACCATGCACGCAATGCACTTAAAGATGGCGTATCTCTTCCCATAGAGTTTTATATATAATCTGGGGTATAAAATAATAGATCGAGGACACCTGTCCGATATGTCTATCAATTAAGATAAATTTTATTTATAATTTATTATCACATCAGTCAGCTGCATCCGCGGTAAAGTTTTAGGGGATATCCGTTAGGTGAATAACAATTAAGGGTCAGACGCACGTTTTGCCCAAATTTCCTATAGTATTTAAAAATGGATTTTTCTCGAAATCTGCCAGGAATTTCTTTGTGAAATATGGTACAAGCGATTATTGTGACAAAACAGGTAAGGGTATGTTTACATTGATGTAGATCTGCATGCAGATATGTGTGAAGTCACGTGTCGCATATTACTGTGATCACAACATGAATACTGATAATGAACACGCGCTCATCATGCAGTACTCTGGTAATTGACAATTCACTATGAGTCGTGTCAGTTTAGGCCAGACAAAAAAAAAAAAATTATCAGCAGACCAAAGCAGTTTATTCTTACACCAGTTGATAATGGTTCGAAGAAAGAATGAAAGGCGCATGAGAACAAATAACATATGAATACACAATAACACCAGTGTATATGTACACACATATAAATAGGGCTACTTCATCTACAAGTACACAGGTTCTCGCTTACACAGTGTGAAATACATGGGACACGATTTTCGCTCACACGAACGAATGCCGTTTTCTTTCTGTGTGCATTTCTATATCGACCCATTCACACTAGTATGCGTGTAGAACTGTATACAGATCTACAGCAATGTAAATAGTCCCTAAGAACCACCGAGCCAATAGGATATTATAACCTCATTTTCTTTACTTTTATGGCGCTAACAATATTGAAAATTTAAGTTTTCAGGTACCAAGAAATTCTGTTAAATATATATTGTTTTCAAAAGTGCAGTTCATATATCCATGATATCATATCTTAAGATCATGAGAGTAGTCATAATTATTCTTGATTCGTGAAATTTAATGATTATTTTCATTTAGAAAGGCAACTTCCCATAAATAATTTTTCTATATTTGAGAATTTTCTTGTCATGGCTGTTGATCAATGAAAAATTGGGCTGAGATGAGCTGTGGGTCATGGGTTCAAAACCAAGTTAAAGCTCACATCCGTATCTCTTAGCACTGTGGCTTAATTCAAGTTGATTACTCTCTGCTTGAGTGGACCACACTGCATATCGAAATTTGTTTCCATTGGGCTGGCATAATTGTGACTGCTTTATTCTTCATTATAATATATGGGTATATTGTGCTATATTATGCAATTAGAAATCTAACTCAACATTATGATACAAATGAATCCTCCTCGCATAGTCAAGAAAATAAGCTATTTGGTGATTGGAGATTTGTGTGAAATTATTAATTATTCTAGCAGTTCTTGGTAACGAAGGGGTAAAACAAATTAAATATTATTTTCAACCTCTTAATTTGTATTAAAAACCAATGTTTCTGTTGTCTCTTCATAATTGCCCAGATTCAATTTTACAATGAAGACGATGACATGAGAAACTCAATATTTTTTAAATGCCAGCTAGTTCCAGAGAAATTATTTGTTGAAAATATTTTGCCATTCTTGGCTGGATTTATGCAAAACGTGCGTCTCCCCATAAATATATGTGTGAAGAATTAAGGACAAAGATTTCACATTTCAATATCATATATTTTCATCACTTTTCCAAACAGACACAGTTACGACAGGATGCGAGTAACAGAGACGTGGCGACAGGGGGGGGGGGGGGTGGTCAAAATTTTCAACAGTTGGAAATTTCATACCTGCCAAAACATCAGTTGGAAATTTCACACCAACAATAGGTTGAAAATGTTCTTGTAGTTGATTTTCAAACAATTTATTGGGGGAATTAATTATTTTTCAACCAATATTTGTATATTTTTTGTCAATTTTTTTGACTAAAATGGTCATCAGTTGGAAATTTTCCAACCTTAGGGGGTGACAGGTTGGAAATTTCCAACACTTGGAAAGCTTGTGTCATGGTCCCTCCCCCATGGCCAGTCAATAAATGCTAGTTAATTTAAGAAAACAATATTGTCATACATTTGGTCAGCATTAATTATCATTGGATTTGTCATCAGTTGGAAATTTCCCAGTTTGGTCAGGTTTGAAATGTCCAACTCTGGGAAGGCTTGAGGCTAGTCTAGATGCTAGGATTTTGCAATATTCTTGTTCAGATTTCCTCACACCGGTAAAAAAAAAATGATTCGAGTCGAGGAACCCACCCATCAAAGCTCAGAGTGATCAGATGTCGATTTTTCAAATGTATTATTTTTCACCACCTGGAATATATAGTGGCCCAGTAAAAGTCAACGCGAAGAGTGTCTCGGACCAAATTGCGCATGAAGATGGATAACTCTAAAATAAAAGTGGCGTTATTTGTGTCAGATATTTGACAAACCGGCAAAATTTCGTTGAACAAAATGTTAATAAATAACAGGATTTATACTATAGTTGAATGTGGTTAGCATTATTTTTGGGCAATTAATCGATTCTGATAACTGAAGCGGCATTTAAAAAAAAATGTTGTTGGAATATGATGATATGGGGACCAACTAATCGGATTGAGTACCTTTAAATATTGCTTATATTTATTTTATTTGTCGTACGGTTCATGATAGGAAATTTCGGTCGGAATGGCCCCAAACTGCACGGAACAATGGGGAATATTTGCTATATACATGTACGTATAATTCCTATAGCATCTTACTGTGCAAACTAAAGTTTGTATACCGTATATGTACGTTTCCCGTTGAAATGATCTGATGATCAACGTATGGCTGTTCTGTAATCTGTATGTCTATCTGTATGTCGTGCTTCAGATGGACTAGAACCCCGAATCGAAATTCGTTTGTGATTGCTCAACCGGATCTCCCACCTCTGCATGCACGTATAGGCCCAAATCGGTTTTCATAGTTTAGATCATACATACGTATATATTTATTTATTTGTTAATGGGGTTTCAGAAATTAAAGAGCGTTAAATTTTCGTGACCGTAACAAATATTAAATGTCGCAATTAACCTGAAATTTCGTATATACAGTAAGTCTTACTCTGCGACATATTTTGTCACCAGACAAAGAGTGTTGGACAGTCAGTTGGGTACAGTTGCGATCAAAATTTAACACTGAAACCAATGGGGATTTTCGCAGTTTGCCCAAAAAGTCGTGGTGACATCACTTATTGGTATAAGCATATTCCACGAAGAGGGCTCTAACGTGTAACCCGTTGTAACTAGGAGTAATTTCGTAAAGGAAAACAAACGATATAGTTTTGTCGCCAGAAATGAAATCCAAGATGGCAGCTGACGGCCATGTTTTTTTGTCGAATGACCCCAAAATGACTCGTTCCCATCTACTGTCAATGTTATCATCCATCGCAAATTTTATGATGAACCCACAAAGGTGAAACATGTAGCCCGTGCCAAAGGATTTAGTCATGCAAAGAGTAAAAGCCATGATTCATTCCCATCTACATGTCAATGTCAACGGCCATGACAAATTTCCTAATGATCGGAGCAAAGGTACTACCTGTAGCCCGTGCCAAAGGATTTAGTCATGCAAAGAATAAAATCGAAGATGGCTGGCAGTGGCCATGTTTTATGTCAGAATGACCCAAAATGACTCGTCCCATCTACATGTCAATATTAACATGCACAACAAATTTCATTCAGATCAGATATCAGAGGAACACTCTGGCCTGTAGCCCGTGCTATGGATTGAATTTTGAAATCCAAGATGGCTGCTGGCGGCCATGTTTTTCTGCCGAATGACCCCAAAATGACTCGTTCCCATCTACATGTCAGCAGCCATGACAAATTTCATAATGATCCGACTAAAGGTACGTCTAGTCACCAGTGCCAAATAATTTAGTCATGCAAAGAGTAAAATCCAAGATGGCTGCCAGTGGCCATGTTTTATGGCAAGTGACCCTAAAATGACATGTTCCCATCTACATGTCAATGTTAACATCTATGACACATTTCATGATGATCTGACCAAAGCTACGGCCTGTATCCTGTGCCAAAGAATTTAGTAATGCAAAGAGTAAAATCCAAGATGGCTGTTGGCGGCCACGTTTTATGACCGAATGACCCCAAAATGACTCATTCTCATCTACATGGCAATGACAAAATTCATAATGATCCGACCAAAGATACGAGTTTAGCCAATGCCAGGGGATTCAGTCATGCAAAGAGTAAAATCCAAGATGGCTGCCAGTGGCCATGTTTTATGGCCGAATTACCCCAAAATGACACGTTCCCATCTACATGTCAGTGTTAATATCCATGACAAATTTCATGATGACCCAACCAAAGGTACGACCTCTAGCCCGTGCCCAAGGATTTAGCCATGCAAAGAGTAAAATCCAAGAATGCTGGGCGACGGGCATGTTTTATGTCCAAATGACCCCAAAATGACTCGTTCCCATCTATATGCCAATGTTAACATCCATGACATATTTCATGATGATCTGACCAAAGGTAGACCTGTATGCACACACACATGCACACATATGCTAAAAATGGTCCAAACTTAAAATTGAATGCAATATTTCTGGTAATGTCAGTGGTTACAATACATGTTACAACACTTCACCAATGTGCACCACCAATGTCAGTATTCAATGTATAATGCATATTAGTAAATTTTATTCATCAACCACAACTTGTTACTGACTGCGTGGCAAGCTATGGCAATACCTACCATTTCCCACAATTTGGCTGCCATTTTGAGGTAAAGTGACAATTTTGATTCCATCAATTTGGAATAATCATAAGTAAACTGATTATTGGAGCAATGAAATATGCCATTCTGTGGGTCCCACCCAGCCTCTTCCAATCCCTCAAAAAATTAATTTTACGGAACGCAGTATAAATTTCACTAAATATCACCATTGGGATTCTAGTCATAAATCAACAAGAAATGAGCAGAATTGTGCAATATAAGTGAGGCATACACATGGAAATACACTAAATAAAGTCGCAATTCTTAAACAGCAGAAACTAATCTAGAAAATATAAGTGAAAAATAGTTATTTTTTCCACTTCCCGTGGCCATTTTGGTAGCCATCTTTGATGGCAAGTTCCAATTTTGGTAGCATTATGTCTTAGCTTCACAATGTATATACATTTGTCAATATATTCTATGCATCAAACTGATTTATAGTGACTCGTCTAAAAAACGGCAGCCATGTTGGGTGCAATCTTGTCTCGTGTGTTCAGGTCACTTTTTAGCTCAACTTTACTTTGTAAAGTTTGAGCTATTGCCATGGCTTGGTATCCGTCGTCCGTGTGTGCGTGTGTGTGTGCGTGATGCGACAACAATTACCTTTAGCACGGGCTACAGTTCGTACCTTTGGCCATCTTGGATTTCAAAATTCAATCCATTAGCACGGGCTACAGGTTGTACTGTTCGTCTTATCATCATGAAATTTATCATGGATGTTAATATTGACATGTAGATGGGAACGAGTCATTTTGGGATCAATCGGCCGAAAAACATGGCCGCCAGCAGCCATCTTGGATTTTACTCTTTGTATGACTAAATTCTTTAGCACGGGCTACAGGTCGTACCTTTAGTCTGATCATCATAAAATTTGTCATGAATGTTAACAATGACATGTAGATGGGAACGAGTCATTTTGGGGTCATTCCGACAAAAAACATGGCTGCCAGCAGCCATCTTTGATTTCAAAATTTAATTCATTAGCACGGACCACAGGTTGTACTGTTCGTCTTATCATCATGAAATTTATCATGGATGTTAATATTGACATGTAGATGGGAACGAGTCATTTTGGAGTCATTCGGCCAAAAAACATGGCCGCCAGCAGCCATCTTGGATTTTACTCTTTGTATGACTAAATTCGTTAGCACGGGCTACAGGTCGTACCTTTAGTCTGATCATCATAAAATTTGTCATGAATGTTAACAATGACATGTAGATGGGAACGAGTCATTTTGGGGTTATTCAGCCGAAAAACATGGCCGCCAGCAGCCATCTTGGATTTTAATCTTTGTATGACTAAATCCTTTAGCACGGGCTTCAGGTCGTACCTTTAGTCTGATCATCATAAAATTTGTCATGAATGTTAATAATGACATGTAGATGGGAACGGGTCATTTTGGGGTTATTCGGCCAAAAAACATGGCCGCCATCGACCATCTTGGATTTCAAAATTCAATCCATTAGCACGGGCTACAGGCCGTACTGTTCGTCTTATTGTCATGAAATTTGTCATGATTGTTAACAATGACATGTAGATGGGAACGAGTCATTTTGGGATCAATCGGCCGAAAAACATGGCCGCCAGCAGCCATCTTGGATTTTACTCTTTGTATGACTAAATCCTTTAGCACGGGCTTCAGGTCGTACCTTTAGTCTGATCATCATAAATTTTGTCATGAGTGTTAACAATGACATGTAGATGGGAACGAGTCATTTTGGGGTCATTCCGACAAAAAACATGGCTGCCAGCAGCCATCTTTGATTTCAAAATTTAATTCATTAGCACGGGCCACAGGTTGTACTGTTAGTCTGATCATCATGAAATTTGTCATGGATGTTAATATTGACATGTAGATGGGAACGAGTGATTTTGGGGTCGTTCAGCTGAAAAACATGGCCGCCAGCAGCCATCTTGGATTTTACTATTTGCATGACTAAATCCTTTCCCGCGGGCTACAGGTCGTAGCTTTGGTCGGAATTACATGAAATTTGTCATGGCTGTTCCCATTAACATGTAGATGGGAACGAGTCATTTTGGGGTCATTCGTCCAAAAAACATGGCCACTGGTGGCCCATCTTGGATTTCATTGGCGCAGGCGGGCTACATGTCGTACTATTCGTCTGATAATCCTGAAATTTGTCATGGATGTTAATATTGACATGTAGATAGGAACGAGTCATTTTGGGGTCGTTCGGTCAAAAAACTCTTTGCATGACTAAATCCTTTGGCACAGGTAAGACATTTCAATCAGCATCTTTCCTATTTCTCCATTTACTGTAAACCATTAAATTATTCCCCTACCTAAGTTGAGCTACAGTGTCATTGACACTTTCATTTCGTGTTAACAGTGCTTAAAGGTGGATTATCTCTTTGTAAACATGTATTATATAATTACCGGGGTATACAATATTAGATTTGAATCGAAGACTCCTGTCCGGAAATACTTCTATCGATTAATATTAATTTTATTTCGAATATTTTCTGGTCTAAAAAGGTGTGTTTGTTCAGCTAACGAACAATAGTGGTAAGTTACTGTTAACAGAGACCAGAAATTATATTGTGCAATTTTGTCACAAATAAACGTTAATTATACTCATTATCGCTTATATCTCTGGAACAAAACAATACAAACAACCAATCTGTGATATTTGACATTCATCGCGTAACCGTAGGAACAGCCCAGTGCTCTATATCGCAATACGGTCTGATCCGAATGGTCGGTTCTAAAAATAGTAACATAAACGGGCCCGATTTAATATTCGAAATAAAATCAATATTAATAGAAGCTTTTCCGGACATTGGTCTTCAGTTCATATCTATTATTTTATTTTTATATTTTATGGGTTATTTAAAGAGATAATCCATCTTTAAGAGTTGATCGATATAATAAAGAACATGAGTAGGGTAAAGTTAAAGGTACTCAATCCGATAAAACTCCTCTCAATTACTATTTCAATGGCTTCGGGGGTCAAAAATATTTGATTCGAGTCGAGGATGTCACCCATCAAAGCTCAGATTTGTTAGATATCAATTTTAGAAATCTATTATTTTTCATTATCGGGAATACTTTCTGGCCCAGATCTCAGTCAAAATTGCGTGATTATTACCACTTGATTTTAGAGTTATCCATCCTTGTCTGTTTGAATAGAGTTTTGGTGTAAAAATCTCGAGCAGGATACGAAATTGACGGCAATTATAAGTACTCATCTCGAGAACATAATAAATTTCAAAAATCAATATCTAATAACTCTGAGCTTTGTTTGATGGGTTCCTCGACTCGAATCAAATATTTTTTACCCCCAAAGCCAAAGAAATAGTAATATAGGACCCTCTGATCGGATTGTTGTTGTTGGAATCTGTTGAGATGGGGACCCTCTTTACGGATTGAGTACCTTTAAGGACTGCAGTCGGGGGTGCAGGGGTACCATATCAGCTCCCAGACTATTATATTTGTGTTTTTATCACTGTTGCATGACCTTTTGATTTCTGGTGACGTCATCAATGAAAACATGTATTTTTGCCATCAGTGGATAGAGTATCCAAATACCTACAAAATTGCACATTACATGTTAAAATCCAATAACAATGACATCACTTATATAGGATTCATTCCCCCCATCCCATGATCACCCCATGCATCCGCATATGCTCGTAGCGGAAGACATGCTCGTAGCGGAATAACCACATGGCCCGCCATTTGCACATCGTCTTTAGTTGTCGTAAGTTATTTCATAAAAACACGGTTTATTTTACCTTGATTTTTTTTAAATAATCGGTCTACAGAAATGAGCGGGTTTTATACGAAAATTATGACCTGAAATACTTACTCGATATAAGTTTTATCAAATTTTAATGAATCTTTGCATTGACACATTATATAACATACAGTCTCTCAAAGTATGATATCTTAGCTTCAAAATGAACTGGACATGTTTGCAATGTCAATCATATAAGTGCCCGAAAAATTAGTTTTCATGGAGGCACTCACTTGATTTTGGGGCATGTCTATAGCAAACATAAAACCACTGCTATAGACATGCCATATTTTCTTGCTATGACCTGAATATATGGTTATTTTTTACTATGGAAAATGTAGAAACATGACAGAAAATGTTGTCTATTATATTAAGGGAATATCCGCGGAAATAGCAATGTATGCAAAGACTATATTGTCTGGGCTGTTACCACAGAAATCGTAATTTTATGTAAGAAATGCAAATTTTGCCACAATTTTTGGCCTAACTTCACGGTAAAATAGGATTAAACTGCGTCCATGTTTAAAGAAGTTTGATGTACAGTTGGGTAAATTATAGCCACAAATAGTACCACCATCGTCAACCACTGGTATGTGTTGGTTTTGGTGCAACATGTGTCTAACCGTGAACGGTGTGCAAATCGCGGGCCATATGGTTATTCCGCTACGAGCATGTCTTCCGCTACGAGCATTTCCGGATGCATGGGGTGATGATAATCGGGAAAAAATGTAACAGAGTAAGGCTAAACTTTGACCCAGTAACTACCCTAGGACCCAAATTATTTGCTGTTAGAGGCCCACATAATAATAAAATGTCATGATAACAATATACACAACATATTACATATTATTTGGAAGAGCAACCAACAACATATATATTCCACCATAATACGGAAAAGCTGTGACACAGAGTGTCCACCAAGTGATAGAGATTCTCAGATTCATTCCAAGATTTCTACCCATTGTCAATCCAGAATGCATCAGAATTCAAACTAAGAGATATAGTTATTCGCCTTCCATTGAGAATAATAGAATTTACAGTACAGTCCAGATCAAAATTAAGCACAGATCACACCTCTATGGGCAGCCAAATTAACATATACTCAAATATTTGAGATATCTCTAAATATTTGGAGATATCTCTAAATATTTGGAGTTATATCCAAATATTTAGAGATATCTCTAGTACATTTTGGAGATATCTTCAAATAAATTGCAGATATCTCTAAATCGATTTGGAGAGCTGTTTAATTCATACCCTAACTATTTAGGACACCAAACCATTTGAAGATATATCTCTAAATATTTTGAGATATCTCTAATTCATTTGGAGATATCTCTAATTCATTTGGAGATATCTTCAAATGTTTGGAGATATCTCTAATTCATTTGGAGATATCTCCAATTATTTGGAGACATCTCCAAATATTTGAAGATCTCTTCAAATCATTTAGAGATATCCACAAATGCATTTAAGTATATTCGATTTATCCACTTATCCAAAAATGAATTAAAGATATCTCCAATTGCTCTTCTTTGTTATGGATAAGTACTTATTTGAGGAGAAGTGCAAATAATTTAGAGATATCACTAAATATTTGGAGATATATCTAATTAATTGGAGATATCTCCAAATGAATTAGAGATATCTCCAAATATTTGAGTATATGTTAATTTGGCTGCCCATGCACAAATACTCAAATATTTGAGATATCTCTAAATATTTGGAAATATCTTCAAATATTTGGAGATATCTCCAAATATTTAGAGATATCTTCAAAATGAATTAGAGATATCTCTAAATCGATTTGGAGAGCTGTTTAATTCATACCCTAACTATTTAGGACACCAAACCATTTGAAGATATATCTCTAAATATTTGGAGATATCTCTAATTCATTTGGAGATATCTCTAATTCATTTGGAGATATCTTCAAATGTTTGGAGATATCTCTAATTCATTTGGAGATATCTCCAATTATTTGGAGACATCTCCAAATATTTGAAGATCTCTTCAAATCATTTAGAGATATCCACAAATGCATTTAAGTATATTCGATTTATCCACTTATCCAAAAATGAATTAAAGATATCTCCAATTGCTCTTCTTTGTTATGGATAAGTACTTATTTGAGGAGAAGTGCAAATAATTTAGAGATATCACTAAATATTTGGAGATATATCTAATTAATTGGAGATATCTCCAAATAAATTAGAGATATCTCCAAATATTTGAGTATATGTTAATTTGGCTGCCCATGCACAAATACTCAAATATTTGAGATATCTCTAAATATTTGGAAATATCTTCAAATATTTGGAGATATCTCCAAATATTTAGAGATATCTTCAAAATGAATTAGAGATATCTCTAAATCGATTTGGAGAGCTGTTTAATTCATACCCTAACTATTTAGGACACCAAACCATTTGAAGATATATCTCTAAATATTTGGAGATATCTCTAATTCATTTGGAGATATCTCTAATTCATTTGGAGATATCTTCAAATGTTTGGAGATATCTCTAATTCATTTGGAGATATCTCCAATTATTTGGAGACATCTCCAAATATTTGAAGATCTATTCAAATCATTTAGAGATATCCACAAATGCAGATATCACTAAATATTTGGAGATATATCTAATTAATTGGAGATATCGCCAAATGAATTAGAGATATCTCCAAATATTTGAGTATATGTTAATTTGGCTGCCTATGCACAAATACTCAAATATTTGAGATATCTCTAAATATTTGGAAATATCTTCAAATATTTGGAGATATCTCCAAATATTTAGAGATATCTTCAAATGAATTAGAGATATCTTCAAATGAATTAGAGATATCTCCAAACCGAATTATGTAGAAGTATTTATTTATGGATATGTCCAATTGTGGATATGTCGATTTAGAGATATCTCCAATTCATTTAGAGATATCTCCAAATGATTAAAGATATCTCTAAATCATTTGGAGATATCTCCAATTATTTGGAGATATCTCCAAATCGAATTATGGAGAAGTATTTTATTTACTGATATGTGACATATGTTCAAAAAGAACTTATCCTTAAATGAATTAGAGATATCTTCAAATGATTTAGAGATATCTTCAATTCATTTGGAGATATCTCTAATTCATTTAGAGATAAGTTCAATTCCAGGTTCAATTATGGATATGTGCTGATTTAGAGATATCTCCAAATCATTTAGAGATTAAGATTAAGTAGTGGGGGATGCACGAGGGGTCCTCCTACCAGCCCATGTTGAAGCAAGGTTGAATGTTGAAGGTTGAAGCTTTTCCAAAATCGCTTTGCATGTAGAATAATTCTTGCTGTAATCTTCCGATGTATGTGGGATAGACTGCATGGTGACACTGTTGGCATCCAACACCAAAAATGAGTGACACTGCATTTTTGTTTGTCATACAGCTCATAATAATACCACAATATGGCTTCAATCAGCTGGTAAACAGTATAAATTAAACAAGAATTCAACCTGTAGAGATTCAGACTTGGTGAGATATTTTGCATTGGACTCAACAGACAACAGATTATTGGCGACTTTACTGAGGGAATTGACACATACTTTTGGCAATAACTGAACTTGGAGCATAACTATATCACCTAGCTTTTGCATCTATTAAATTACTTATAGCTATAGTGCATGAATAACTAATGGTCATGGCACTGTATTAACATACAGTAACACATGCTGAATGTTAATTGATATTACAATCAACATTCGTCCAAAGCCCAAAATTCTCCATAGCTAGACCGGGTTCAGTGCTAAAATTGCATCGCAACTGTAGTTGTAGCCAACAAAAATCTCATGGCCACTACCTAATTAAAAAAAGTCTGAGAACCATGTTTAGTTTAACAAATTTTATTTCTCGCAGATCAGCACCCACCAAATTGCACCATTTATCCAAAATGTGAAAAGCTCTATCTGGATTGCAGTCACAACAATAGCGACATAAAAGATAATAAAGATAAACATTTCCAATGAAAATCAAGATGGCCACCGAAAAATTCATACAGATCACGCTGTAAATTTGAATAATAATGCACATTATCAGAGGAATTGAATTTGTTTCATATTTGAGCTATTACTTGTGATAAGATCCAAAGAAAATTTATTTATTTTGGTAAATATGGCTCAGATGGCCGCCAAAATACAAGATGGCAGTTGATTTGGAGGTGGCTCCATGTCAAAAAATTAAGGTATGGTGACACCCTAAACTTGTGCAATGTTTCATGCTTTGGTCACAAATTGAACCATTGCCTTGTAAAATAGTCTAAATCTACTCCACTAGTTACAAGCATACATGGAATGGTGTGGTTTAAAGTTGTCAAAGTTAATTTTATGATGGGGCAACAGCTATCAGTGTCAGGATGTAGTTGGGGGTGGTAATATCGTCGTTTCAAGGAATCAAGGATGGTATTGGGAGGAAAAAATGACAATCACGCTTTTTTTTAATGAAACATATATTTATCAGTTTGTGTATGTCGTGGGTTGTCCTTGCGTGCCTACGTATAATCATATTAATACTCTCTTTGTGAGAAATGTTCGGCCACATGGCCTTATTCATCTTTATGAATTAGGCAGTTAACTATATTTTCCAGAGGACATCATAAATCATGAACATTTAATCTGTATGCCTACAATTTTATACCTAATTGTCGATAAAATGTCCAGAGATCGAGTCTTGATCTATTAAATAATGGATACATTTGTATAATAAAATTAATAGGTCCCATTTTGGATTATGATGGAGGTGTCCAATATATACAACAGAACACAACGCGCATCCTAATCGAGTATTTTGTCAAATGAGCTGTGGACAGAATGCAAGGAGTTCATAAAATATTTTTAGATTATGATGCCAGTTGTGTTCTCCATTTATTCCACACCCGTGGTTGGGTAAGTTTTTCAATAGCTGTGGCATCCATTGATATTGTAGCTTCCATAATTGTGATTTAATAATTTAATTCCACAAATTCAATTTTATGATATCACGAAATGTATGTAAGATTATCACAAAATCAAATTATTGATATCACTAAATGCTTACTATTTTGTGATATAATATATTCAATTTTATGATATCACAAAATTAATTTATGATAAAACAAATTGGAATTAGAGATATCTTAAAATCAGTTTGTGATATCATAAATTATTTAATAATCCACATGCCAAAATGGCAAAAATTAAAGTTGTCATTCGGAAACGAAAACAATTGGCAAATACTGAGTCGGCAAGGACCATAACTCCAGTAAAAATCAGTGGGCGAACCATACCATATCAAAACTTGACCTATATTTGCATGTGAATAATCCAGATAACAAATTTTACAACATTGAGATTACTAAAATTTAAATTTATCATCCGGGAGAAGCAAAATAAACGACATTGATAACAACTCTGGTAATAATGGGCAGACTTGCACCACTGCACCCATATTTGAACTTGACCTCTATTTTCATGTAGGTCATCCACATACAAAATTTTAAAACGAATCAGATAACTAAAAATAAAGTTATCATCTGGAAATCAAAATAATCTTACAGAATTCTAAGTTGACAAGGACAATAACTCCAGTAGAAATGGGCAGATCTCACACATAATCGAATGTGACCTGTGGTCCTAAGCTCACATTCCAAATATTGTTTAATTTCATGATGAATCATTTTGTCCATAATATCATGAGGTAGTGATGAACCATTGTGTCCATAATAGCATAAGGTAGTGATGAACCATTGTGTCCATAATATCATAAGGTAGTGATGAACCATTGTGTCCATAACTGCAGTTAGCAGCAGTAGTTCAAGTTTCCTTTGACATAATCCAGCTAGTGAAAGATGGCAGGGATAATACTGGTAATGACATCAGGCGAAAGGCCACATGAAGTGCCTTTTTTTTCCCGAAGAATTGTGGGTAACAATCGCTCCGGCATAATTGGCTCTTGGGGGCGCCTGTGTTGCCTAAAAATGTGGTAAATTTGATGGCACTTGAAAATAACCGGACTACAGTAATGCTCTAATTAATCGACTTCTTAACCACAGCAGAATTATGGGTAACTTTTCAGGATTTAGTCGGAAATATGGCTTTTTGCCATTCATCGGAAAGCTCTTGGTGAGAGCTTTCTGATGAATGGCAACAAGCCATATTTCCGACTAAATCCTGAAAAGTTACCCATAATTCTGCTGTGGTTAAGAAGTCGATTAATTAGAGCACTACTGTATGCCTTGAGGTGCTTCACATCATGACAATCTCTCTACATGGAATTCTTCGATATGCTGATAACCACGACTACCGATTTTCCTCCCGGCGACTGTACACCCAAATCTTATAGACTCCTGAAGTGTTTTTCCTAAAACTAACGCATGAATAACAGTCGCATTGAAAACGTCGCCAGCTCCACAAGTATCAACAATCTTTTCTGGAGGATATGATGGTGACGTCACTAACTGATCACTGAGGGCCGCTGCTCCTTTATCGCCCCAAGCACAGATAAATGTTGTCCTGGAATTATAAGACAAACCATTACTTAAGGTTACATGGATATTGCATGGCATATCTCAATTAAATTGCATGGCTTAATTGTTTCAACATGTGTGGTCATGGTAAATTTTTAACGATAGTGTATCGCTTTAGGCTCACAATTAATTACAACAATTACATATTATAACACCCGATTTCCAAACTAATATTAGCTTTTTTTTGTGAATAAAACATCGACTCTATTGGATGTAATATATTTGTCAATATATAAAGGCATAATAAAGTGGGTTATTACTGCATTTCCTGCGAAAATCTCTTCCGAGTTAAACTGTCTTGGCATGGTTATTTGCACTAAACAACAAAAGCCGAAATATTACGACCATGGCCTTGATTGAGGTCGATGACCTTACAAGATTGAGTTCTCCTGCTTGTCTACGCTGTTGTGTTTAACGTATTAATGCAGTGTAGATGGTAGTATATTGTGTAGTTTTATTTCAATATATACGTTCATGTTTGTCTAGCATTGAGAAGTAAAAATTGCAGCAATTAACCCTTTCAGCGCCAAGTCCGATTTTTGTATCAACCCATATTCCTTGATCATTTTTCAAATTTATTGATTGTAATAATGTGATACATTGATGTATCACATTATTATAATCAATAAATTTGAAAATTGATCAAGGAAATATGGGTTGATACAAAAATCGGACTTGGCACTGAAAGGGTTTAACACAATTAAGTTTATTGAAGTTGTGAACAAAAATAGAGCAATAACTTAACTGAAAATCCGAAGGAGACTCTAAATTTTTCCACGAAATCGACTGCTGTTTGTATTATTATATGAGAAATATTCCAAATAAAATTGATATTAATTGATAAAAATCTTTTCCGGACAGGTGTTCTCGATTCACGTCTATTATGTTATAACCAAGAATATATATAAAATTTCTGGTAAGAGGTACACACTAAGTTTAAAAATACAGAATAGTAAAAAAATGAGGCTACATCTCTAAACTAATGATTTCAATGAGAAGCTCAGTAATAATTAAAGTTTAGACTCTCGAGGAAGTTATAAGTAACAGAGTCTAAATGAAAAACCGGAGATGTCCATCACCTTCAAAAAGCATTCCATGTACTCCAGGGTCAGCCAATTACAACATTTAACCATAAAGCGATGAAACCAATCAGGCAATTGTTGGAATTCAGGATATACAGCGACAGGTTGATTCACCATGAAGCTAAAAGTAGGGCAACACATTTTCTGTCACATTGATAATTTCACACAGTGCTTACAAAATTAGAGATTGTTAGAGAGTATTGGTTAATTCTGGACTCTCGCGATCTTGCAGAAAAACTCAAGAGAGTTTTCGGTAAAGTTGCTGCTCTATTTTTGTTTGCAATAAATTGCGTTTAATTGCTACAATGATTACTTCTCAACCATAATCAAACATGAACGTATATTCAAGTCTGGAAATATGGTGTCTGTTCTTTGCAGAATGAGGTCCCCAGAGGGTGAATTTAGTGATGCTATCCTGCGCAGCATCACCAAATTCACCCTCTGGGGACCTCATTCTGCTTAGGTCTCATCTGCAAGTAAGTATCAATTGTTTCAAATTAACATTTTTTGGTTACTTTTTCCCTTCTATTCAGTTTCTATATCTCCTAATTTGCAGAAGAATGAGAAGATAAAATGCATAACTGAGGCTACAAATAGGTGAACATTATGAACTTGAACTGGGGAACTTCAATCTGATCCTAGGCTAGGTCTCCCATATATAGCAGTTGAGGCCTAAGCAGAATGAGGTTCCCAGCGGGCGAATTAGGTGATGCTAGCCCACTATGCGGGATAGCTTCACTAAACTCGCCCTCTGGCAACCTCATTTTGCAAATGACAGATACCATATTTCCAGTCTTGCATATATTCAAATAAAACTACACAATATACAACCAGCTACACGGCATCAAATGATGATTATTTTCTGAGAAAAATTGCGGAACTTTGCATACTTCTTTTAACACTTTTACCATCAGTTATGCTAAATGGATTCTCCCACTCAGGTATAAAAGTATGCAATGGAATGGTTTATTATTCATTTGGAGGGGTGTTATGGATAATAAGAGCAGACAGCAAACAGAAAAACAAATAGTAGAAGAGCAGAATGATTCCTATTCATTGGTGAGAAATGTTCAGATAATAAGTGCAATAAATGACCTCTTATTAACTGTACATTTCCTAAGGGAACTACTCATCAATGAGTATTTATCAAAGAAAGGGTTAAGTGAACTCTGATTGACTATAAACAAGAACTACCATGGTAACAAATTAAAATTCACAAATGTGCTTCCATTCTAATTTAGGTATGCAGGTGTTGGTTCGAAGAAAACCAAACCCTTGCATTTAGTGTTTCAGTGCATCAGACACAAATGAGATGAGAGCAACTGAACACATTTATAATACTCCTAATGTTCATCATCAAGTCTGAATTTAGTGTGTCTGACAAAAATAAGAGCCGTTAGAGAGTTTTCGGTAAAGTTGCTGCTCTATTTTTGTTCACAACTTCAATGAACTAAATTGCATTTAATTGCTACAATGTTTACTTCTCAACATGAACTTATATTCAAGTATGTAAATATGGTGTGTGACATTTGCAGAATGAGGTTCCCAGAGGGTGAATTTAGAGATGCTATCTGGCATAGCAGGCCAGCATCACCAAATTCACCCTCTGGGAACCTCATTCTGCTTATGCCTCATCTTATGGGAAATATCTCTGGTCTCAAATTAACATTGGTTTTTTGTTACTGTTTCCATTCTGTTGAGTTTCTATTATCCCCTAATTTTTAGAAGATAAAATGCATAATCGAGGTGACTAATTATGACCAACACCAACTGGGGAGCTGGGAATCTGATCCTAGGTCTCCCATAGCAATTGAGGCCTGAGCAGAATGAGGTCCCCACTGTGTGTGATAGTGTCACTAAATTCACCCTCTGGGGACCTCATTCTGCAAATGTCAGACACTTTAAATTCAGGCTTTTTCATCATATAGTGCACAAAAAACATAACAGATTAATCCAAACGATCCTTCATACTTACTGATTACATTTGTCTTTGAACCCTCGAACGGCTACCTCCATATCAGAATATCCACAATATTGAGCAAAATCCTTACTTACGAAGACCACATCCACCTTATCGATCAAGCTCACTGAAATGAGGAAATACAGACTTTAGTGACTTTTCAAGATATTTAAGTTAACCCTTTCATGACAGGAGCTGCACTGGTGCAGCATCCAAGAACCTGTGCCAGTGCATTCTCTTACATATGCGAGTCTCCCATAGGGCCAATATGCAGGCTCCCTATGGGAGAATCGTACATATAAGAGAATGCATTGGCACAGAGTTTTAGCAACATTTCAGGAAGCTCCAATAATGGTCATGGAAGGGTTAAAGTAAGGACCATTTCATAGTTTTTGACAACAATATCCTAGTTTGGTGTAAAATCATTAGTGCACAGTAATGCCCGAGAGCTTTCCGATGAATGGCAACAAGCCATATTTCCGACTAAATCCTGAAAAGTTATCCATAATTCTGCTGTGGTTAAAGGAGTCGATTAATTAGGGCATTAGTGTATCTATGATGTCATACTGCCAGGCCTCAGAATATGGTGCTGGACATATGCAGAATGAGGTCCCCCAGAGGGTACATTTAGCGATGCTACCCCACACAGCGGGCTATCGTCTCCAAATTTATCCTCTGAGGACCTCTTTCTGCATGGCCTCATCTGCAATGTGAGACCTATTCACAGATTTAAGTTACCAAATGGTGAAGGTGGTTTGCACCCATTGGGCACCTCAATTATGCATTGGTTCATCTGCCAATTTGGGGTTATAGAGAGAGAGAAACTAAATAAGCAAATTTCTAAAAATATTTGTTAATTTGATTATAAAGATAAAGGCCAATAAACAGAAGGTGGTCCCTAGAGGGTGAATTTAGTGATGCTGGGAGGAGGCAATATAGAAAACTACATCACACTGACTCCCAACTGGGTGAAATTTTGCCTGGAGTGGACATAGCAATGTAATTGGCTCTCACAATCCATCCCATCATAAATTCTTGATCAACTCCAGTTACAACAGAGATGAGGTATTATATGTATCAATCTAAATATGATTGAATACGATTGTATAATAGATCTGGAAGAGTATGGCATTAACCCTTTTATGACAGGAGCTGCGCTGGTGCAGCATTAAATATCCTGTACCAGTGCATTTTCTTATTTATGCGAGTTTCCCATAGGGCGCCTAGCATATATTAGAGAATTCACTGGCTTACAAGGTCAAGGTAAATATTGTTAGGCCAATGCATGCATTCTCTTATATAAATGTGAGGCTAGCATATATAAGAGAATGCATTGGCAGGAAGCTCCAGCCATAAAAGAGTTTTAAAGGTCTCGCAGGTTATTTGCATGTAAAAATGCATATTCAAACGTCCTCATTTTCTTGTTTAAATTATGTATTACCTGGTCATATTTCCTGAACTTCCCTTCAGATTCAAATGTATACTTTTATAACTGAATGGGGGCAAGCTTGCAAATAGTGTGTCTGTCATTTGCAGAATGAGGTCCCCAGAGGGTGAATTTAGTGATGCTATCCCGCACAGTGGGCTGGCATTCACCCTCTGGAGACCTCATTCTGCTTAGGCCTCATCTTCTGGGAAGTATCTATAGTATCAAATTAACATTGTTTTTAGTTACATTTTCCCATCTGGGAAGTTTCTATATCCCCTAATTTGCAGAAGGTAAAATCCATAATCGAGGTGCCCAATTGGTAACCATCACCAACTTCAACTGGGGAACTTCAATCTGATCCTAGATCTACCTTAGCAGTTGAGGTCCTAAGCAGAATGAGGTCCCCAGAGGGTGAATTTGGTGATGCTAGCCCGCTGTGCGGGATAGCATCACTAAATTCACCCTCTGGGGACCTCATTCTGCAAATGACAGACACAGTATTTGCAGTCTTGAGTGGGGGAATCCATTTATTAATGAAAGGGTTAAATCCTCAGTTACAGTAATGCTCTAAGTAATCGACTTCTTAACCACAGCAGAATTATGGGTAATTTTTCAGGATTTAGTCGGAAATATGGCTTGTTGCCATTCATCGGAAAGCTCTCGGGGAGAGCTTTCCGATGAATGACAACAAGCCATATTTCCTGAAAAATTCCCCATAATTCTGCTGTGGTTAAGAAGTCGATTACTTAGAGCATTACTGTATGCATAAAAAAGATCATTACCATGTTATCTTAGACAACAGCAATTCAAAGCCGCATGGCAGTTTGCGCTCCAAAATACAAATAATAATATTTGATTTTTAATTTTCTATCAGATTACAGGTAGGTTGATAAATAGAGGATCTACAACGAGTCCCCAGTTTATAGCGAAATTTACAAAACGAGTCCAGTAAATTAGGTCTGGACCGAGCCTTTGGCGAGGTCCAGACCTAATTTACTGGACGAGTTTTGTAAATTCCGATATAAACTTGGGACGAGTTGTAGATTCTATTTATTACATGATCCAAAACCTCGACAAAACATACTTAAATCCACAAATGGGACGCGAAACTAACATCAACTTCTATAAGGCATGCGATGACGTTTCACACAACTCTGCGTTGTTTGCACGCGCAAAGAAATAGTCCCATATAAATAAAGACTCTTTGGAGTATTTAATGGCGTATATTTAACGACATAACTTTTCAAACTCTTCATTCATTATAGTTTGTTGAAATTATATTGGAAGCCATAGTATTTTGAGACGTAGCGTACGGAATGTAAAGAAACCACAAACCGGAAGTCAGAGGTCACCTGGCACTATTTCCTGTTATTAAACGAACGTTTAATATCACAATTTATAGAATGGGTTTATTGAATGGAATAAAGGTAGGATCATGTAATAAATACCTTTAATAGCTATCTTTTTACGAGCACTATATGTCCCAGAAAGACGAGTTAAAGTCATAAAAAATACAAATTCGAACACAAAAATCGGACCCCGAGCTAATAGGTCCTCCATGTTGGTCGGGAGTTTGTGTCTATACAGCGTTGGGAATTTCAGCCGAATTATGCATTTAAGCAATATGCAATTAAATGAAATTGACTGTTTAAAGTATTTTTGAAAAAAAATAACATCACATGTGCAACTCTCCGGTTGTGTAATTTATATTTATTCCGATTAAGTTTTAGTAATTTGAGCGAATTTAAAACTGAGCGAAAAATAGTAGGACTTCTGAATTTATGCCAAACTGTGGGGGGGGGGGGGGGGGGGGGAAGGGGTAACAGGGTTAATTATATGTTTATAAGTTACATATATTACGGAAGATTGAACTGATCGAATAGACAATTATATTCACACTCGGGCAACCAATCTCAATATTGTTATTGAAATGTAAACCGATAAATAATTGTTAAATCTTCTACATTTCAATGCTTGTAAAAATATGCATATTCCCGACTGAAGGTGCACAAAATAACGTCTCCATATCCACAACCATGGATGGAGTGGCACCGTGGTCATATAATGGTCTGAGTTATTGATGTGAACCCAACTCTTTAAAATAGAAGCACCAATTTTTTCCTGAAGTCAGCAGCAGTTTACTTCTTTCTATTTAAATATCAGAGTAATTACTTGGAGCATATACACCCATCTTCACAACAAAATTATAATGCAGTTATGTTTTACTCAAAGTAAATTTCCGTATTTTTAGGATTGATTAGGAACTGAAACTGTCAGGACTTTTTCAAAAATATGTTTATCAGTTTTGAATTCGCGCAGCACCATGCGCGAATTCAAAGTGCGCGAATTTAAAACTGAGCAAAAAATAGCATTGTGCGAATTTAAATATGTGTAAGGTATAGTCACTAATCTCAATGTGATTCAATATTATTACTGTATAATATATATATAATCTGATAATTTAGCACAATAAGTGGGTTGAGACAAATATTGCATCTTTATCATTCCTGTTTCATCATCAACTTGTGCAAAATTCAAAACAATATGCCAATGATTGGGATATTCAAACATTTTTGAATCGGAGTCCGATTTCACCATCGATCACCAAGACGATATCGACATATCATTGAATCTCAAATATTTGCAGGCCCTAGTATATGTAGGAATGATGTTTGTTTTAAACTGCCGAAATCACTAAAGTTGTGGCTCTCTGCGTTTATTACACACACCAAAACTGTTGCTGTGTTTCTAGAATGATGTGCAAATGTCAAATGATGAGAGTTTTTTTTTTTCAGAATGATGCATGAGTTATGTTTTATTTGATGCCATATATGGATCAAAGAAATAGCTCCACGTGTGCATGTCAAAGGATCAGATGGAACCATTTACTAAAAACTTTGGAACCATCTGTATTTTTTGAAGCACTGGGTGTCGATTAGGCCAAAGAAAATAAACGTCTGGTTCGGGTTACATGGCAGACAAATTATGGTTGGTAGGTAGGCTTGAAATTTTTTTTTTTTTTAATTAACTTATATTTTATTTTGACATATTCTTTTGGATTTTCCTGAACCACAAATATTTCTTACTTTGGTCATAAGATTCCTTACCGAACTCATACCTGGCAGGCTTCTCCAATTCCAATGAAATAGTAATTTTTTCACCAGTCTCTCTTGAATCATTGAAGCTCCTTATTCTCTCTATCATTCTGGTGATGTCATCACAGATCGGCCTCGTCTGTGAGGAGAGATTAATAGTCCAATATGGCCAGATCATAAAACACATTTCCAACTTTAATTTTTATATAACCACACAAGGTGTTTAACCCTTATTAAATGGATTCTCCCACTCAGGTATAGAAGTATACAGTGGAACGGTCTATTATTCATTTGGAGGTGTGTTCAGGTAATACAAGCAGATGACAGGCAGAAAAAAAAACAGATAATACAAGAGCAGAATGATTCAATGGTTAGATAATAAGTTGAATAAACATTTAACTTATTATCTGAACATTTCCTGGGGAACTAACTATACTCAGGAACTAACTATAATCGGAAAATTTTGTTACTGTCTTTCGATTACTGGTATTGCAAATTGGAATTATGAATGTTGAATTACAATGTAAGTTCATTCGTAGTGGTAGTAATGGGTAGTTTACCTTTTATTGAGAAAATGAGACACACCAAATAACTACACTATAGTAACTACAGTCTACACCCATCGGGGCAAGTGAAAAGTGATCGAAAATCGTGATGTGAAATATAATAAGATTGACATAAAAAATTTACCAATCTACTATGCGAAGGTAGGCCTTTAATGTACAACAATCGGTACTGTACTGTGCGAAACGAAATAACATATATTCTATATGGAATTAATTGTTATCACAAGACTATATAGTACATATATGTGATAATCCATAAATATCATACTATTTTCTGGAATCGAAGGGATACACATAATTATGAACAAAGCAGAAGATATTCGTGCAGGTTCAGACGAACTCGATCAATTGGGGAAAGTTACACGATGACGTTGTTCGTCAATTTTCATTGAAATCTTATGAATGAAATGAACAGCTATGAAATGGACACGCTTCTCCATACAGTATCTCAGCCGCAGTGCTCGCCCAGAGTCAACAAATATACTGCTTAAATTCAGTAAAAATGTTCCCGTTCCCCTCTCGACAAGGTATAAATATTTTCACTTTTGAGGCCATGTATAGTCTAGCTGTCAATAAAGACTACCCGGAAGTACGTTTGGCTTAATTTATACTCGAAATTACGATTGGGGTCCATTCTTTTGACGAACCGTTGTGTACGGAGTGTAATTACTGATAATCATTAATCACCCCAGAAAACAGGTTTATGTGAATCTTATTTTGGTGTGTGAATACCAGGGAATCTATAAACTAATTTCGATAAAAAAAACATAAATTAAAAGCCACAGCTACCCTCGTGTGAGTCGTTTAGCTTTGGTTCGTTATTGCGCTAGCGTATGGTCATATTAGCTCACCTCAAAATGTATCCATCTGTATGAGATTGACAGATCCATCTTCTCAAAGTCTTCAAATCTGAGTTCTGGTAAGTCTCTGTAGCAAATAAAATAAACGAGTTGATATGAAACAACCTTTTGAATATGAAGAGATTTTGCTGAAAGTATAGCAAAGTGTAGAAATGTTTTAAAATATGATCGATATGTTGAAGATAAACACAGAAACATGCGTGTATAGAAGGCAGTTTTGATCTTTGCATGATACAATTTTCCCCCAAAAAAGCTTGTCTCTGCTAACTGTAATATTAAGAATTAAATCACTATTTAATAACTAGTCCGGGAGCTGATAGGGTACCCTGCACCCCCTCAATTTTTAACTTCACCCCACTCATTTTGTTCCTTATTATGTCCTTCAACTTTTAAGGAATGCTAACACCTGTTCCAATTTTGCCCTATAAAGGTGGCATTATGTCTTATCTTCACAAAAATATATACATCTGTATACATTTGACAAGATTTTCCCACTATAACATTGCTTAAAAGTTGAAGGACATAATAAGGAACAAAATGAGTGGGGTGAAGTTAAATCCCGAGGGGGGTGCAGGGGTACCCTATCAGCTCCATGACTGGAAGCTTCCTGAAATTTTACGAAAACCATGTGTCAATGCATTCTCTTACATATGCGAGTCTCCCATGGAGAGCCACATATATATAAGAGAATACATTGGCCTAACAATATTTACCTTGACCTTGTAAGCCAGTGCTTTCTCTTATATGTGAGACTCGCATATATAAGATAACGCATGGCGCATGATCTTTGATGCTGCACCAGTGCGCGCAGCTCCCGTCATGAAAGGATTAACCGCTTCACTGCTAATGACGTAATGATGTTATGTGCTGGGCCGTTGATGTTATGGCCATTTTCCAGTGGAAAAATACAATGGGAATATCACGAAAACCATAAAACTGACTCAATTGAAAGGCTAGTATCATTTAGAATCAATCGAAATCATGGAACATCATATACTCTTTGAAATTTCGAGATACAGTTAATCCGATACACCAATCACTGAATTCTAATTATGAATAATGACCCACTGCTAGTGTGTTGAAGTAGGTTCTAATTATGAATAATGGCTACTGCTATATATTGTGGTGAAGTAGGTCCATACTCAGTACTCAGTATGGCCATATAATGCACACAGCGTGACATTTTACATCCGTACTCTGACGTATAGCAACCAAGAGGTTAAAGAGTGACTCTTTTTTGGTTTGATCTTTTTCAGATTTCAGATTTTTTATGGCTTATTTATGTTTATCTTAAATTAATCTAAGTATTTTTCTTCAGTCTATCATGGTGTTAAAACATTCGGCTGTGGTTTGAAATATGATGATTCTGAAAATTTGAGGCATCCACAGCATTGCATCGACTAAACCACAATGTTTATGGTACAAAGTGTATATATATGGTATGCCAATTTTGATCAATCACTGACATTCAAACTTGGTCTATTATTTTTTACTGGATGGTTCTCAAAAGTGAAAAAGTATATATTAAAAAGGCAAATTAATATTCATCTGGAGAGATGTTCAGTAAATAGTAGCATACACAGATAGTACAAGCTGGGGCAGAAGAATTTTTATTTATTGATGGGAATTAACTGCTCAGATGGTAAGTTCAACAAATGACCTACTCTCACCTGCCGAACAATAGCGCAGGCCGAATTATAGTGCAGGGCTGTATTTTCGGCTGAAATTAATAATAGTGCAGGCAATTTCTCTATATGTCTAATTGCCTAACAATAGTGCAGGGTTGTAATTTTGATTGAAATTAAATAATCATGCATCCACTATTATTTGGCAGGTGAGAGTTTGGCCGTTTCTTGAACTTATTATTTGAACATTTCCTGAGGGGACCTGACTCATCAATGAATATTTCAATTTGGCCCTGCAAGGCATTCGCAATGTGAACAGAATATTATTGGAATTACGCTGTTCAACTAACAAATAACAACATGTTCGCATTAAACTGTATCGGTATATCTCCTAAAATCATATCTGCTTCTTTAACCCTTTACCCAACAAACCGGCCAAAACCGGCCAAATAAAGCTTTAACAGCCTAAAATATCTTCGGTCTGTCTCAATAGAACCATACAAATATGGATATCATTGGAACCGGCTCATTGACCACATTGTGATGGTTACAGTTATGCCCTGTGCCAATGCATTCTCTTATATATGCGAGTCGACCATAGGTCGCCTCGCATATATAAGAGAATGCATTGGCCTAAACAAAATCTTTTTTTAACACTTTTTACCATTTTTTCTTACATTCTTTAACAATTTTATAATTTGTAATGTGTTAAGCCAATGCATTCTCTTATATATGCGAGGCGACCTATGGTCGACTCGCATATATAAGAGAATGCATTGGCACAGGGCCCTTCTGTTGGGTAAAGGGTTAAGGTCTCCAAATTTTACTCAAGTGCTACAACTCATGTTTTCTTGTGTTTTAATACAAGGCGACTTGACTACCTGATGATTGATATTTCAAATAATTTGATAAAAAAATACACAGCGCACCACAACAGTAATTATTTATTCAAAAACTGATATATGCGAACTCAAAATATTACAAGAAAAACTTGAACAACAAGAGGCAGAATGTCCCAACAAGATATTTTGTATATATGGAAAAGAAATCATTATGTAATTAATGATTGACATGCAATAGGCCTACTATAACCATGGACTTTCATGCCAAATTTATCATTGAATATAAGTCATTGCGACTTAAACAGTGATTCACGGTGACCCATTCAACAATAAAATCTTGAGTCATGAGGATTTGCGAGCACTATATATATTGGTATAAACAATATGGTGGGTGTTGAGTGTTTTGCCTATCACACACTCTTTATGTACTGTAATGTATCATGACTTTTGTTTACTAACAAGGCGTATGATCTTGACAATAACAGGCTACTTATGTGACAAATTTAGTATTGGTATAAGAACAAAATCTGTCTATATTTTAATATTATTTCTGGTTATGGCAGTTTTAATGTGACTATTTTAACCCTTTCAGTGCCAGGTCCGATTTTTGTATCAACCCATATACCCTGTGCCAATGCATTCTCTTATACATGTATATGTGAGTCGACCACAGGTTGCTTCGCATATATAAGAGAATGCATTGGCCAAACAATTTTTCATCATTTGTTATTATTTTTTACAATTTTTAACAATTTTAATAATTTTTTCTTATATTCTTTAACTCTTTCAGTGCAAGACTTATTTTGTAGGTTTAGAACCAGGGAATCTTACGTTTTTCATGGGCATCAAAATTATTACTATGAATACATGGTGATAGTTTTGAGTTATAACATGCCCCTAAGGTTTTATCCAGTTTGTTTTTAAATTCGCTATAGCATGCTTAAGCACACCCAAAAACAATTTAGGGCTTATTTTATCGGCCCTGGCACTCAACATACCTGGCACTGAAAGGGTTAACAGCAATGCCCGTCGCGAAGGCATCCATGCAATTAATAGAGAAAGGGTTAAGACTAGACTCACTTGTTTGAGAACAAAAGTGTTCTTGATCCATTCTTGGCATTCAAAATTACTGTAGCAACAGGCGTGGCATCACAATCGTGTGTAACACAATTAGAATGATCTATGTTGTGGCGTGAAAGATCATCCTCGATGTACCTATGAATATTGAAACTGTAGGTCTATATACGTAGCTATGAGAAGGAATAAGAAAGAAGTGTGGGAGACAGACTGGAGTCGCGCCAAAAGTTATCAGCACCTGGAATCACTGACCGGTCACCCATCCAATGACTAACTGGCTTCAATGTTGCTTAACTTCAGTGATCACACAAAGTATTTAACGCATGGCATCTAGTTGAAATTATGTATTTCACTTTCAGATAAATGAGCTACTTCAGTGAAATAAGCAAAGGGGTATGTCAACATGACCAACATTGACCGCTTTCGCAGATAGCTGCTTCCAGTAAAAGGGTAGCACATGACTGAACTACTTAAAGGGGCAGCACCTACTGTGTGTTAAAACTATAGTTCAGTTCATGTATATACCTGTAAATCCAAATTATAAATGTATCCATTCCTATGTAAAACAAATTGTTAAATCTGCAGTAAAACCAGAGCTACCTATCCCATCAACTTTCAGTTGTCTGTGAATTATAACATAACAAGTAGATATCATTTGTAAGTGACCGTTTCTCTAACTGATACCCAGTTATAGAACACTATCAATATTTTAGCAAAATTAAGTGTCATTAAAATTGCCATCAATACCACCTTCTGACGCCCATAAAGTCTCCTAAAGCATGTGTTTCTTTTGGAAGATGAATAATAGATATTTTGATAAATCATCGCAAGCAAATTGAGCCTACCACTTTAAGTAGAACATCATCTACCAAGTTGACAGAAGAATGAGACTGGAAATTTGACTGCAGGGATATATATTCATTTGTTTGAAGTGGAATTTACCTTTATACATGTACTGTTAATGTTTCAGTCATTGAAAATTTTTGAACTTTGGAAAAATGCATTACATTCATGATACTGTCTTCCCTCTAGCAGCTAATATCAATACAAATTAGGACAGTGGTTGTTTGTTCCTCAATTAATTGAGTTAGATGTTGTAAATAATGGGTTATGTATTTATTCCTTCAAAAAAAACATCTGTTGCAAATAAATCCGGGTTTGCATTTTTATCTTAAATGCACTGGACTAAATATAGATATATATCGAGGTATTAATCCAGTTAAAGTAAATTTTCAAACAAAACAAAAACGATGTTTATTGTTGATGTACCCAATATTCTTTAATTTTTTCTTTTGTTGAGTGTGACCAATTTTGTCCACAGCTTTAATGTGCTTTGGTGAAGACAATTAGTTTGGCCAATGTATTCTCTTATATATGTGAGGCTCCCTATGGGAAACACCCATATATAAAAGAATGCATTGGCACAGGGTTTTTGCAAAATTTCAGGAATCTCCAGTCATGGAAGGGTTAATTTACCTCTGTTCATTACTTCTGGCGAATGTCGCTAAAAGTTCACCATCAGCACCTAGCAGTGACAGTGTTGTACACATGTTAGATGCATTACCACCTCTTTGCCAATAATGTTCCAGAGTTCTAAAAAAAGAATTCATAATGTTAGAATAATTTTCCTTCTTCTCCGACACCGACGCTGATTGGGGCAAGAACCAGTTTAAAACATGAAATTCGGCAATAACTCTCTTAAAATGTACGTGACGGAATTAAAAGCATGTGTCGAATAATATACTTTCATCTCAAAGTAGATATAATGCTTAGTGAATTAACATTGTTATCTAAGCTGTCATCTGTCATTGTTGTTGTCACTCATCTGTCTGGCCATTGGCGCACACTCAATTTCTCCTATTGAATAGATTGGTTCCTCAGGAACAGTGTCCCAAAGCAGTTTCCTTTCATTTCTGAATTTGTTTGACCATTTTCCAGAAATTTTGGGCAAATTGAAAATCCAAATCATTGAGACCTAGTTTCCTTTGATGTAGTGAAATGGTTTGGATAATACTGGTTTACGTCAAAGTATGGTTCCCTTACTCTTCTATAGTGGACTTTAAGTGTGTAAATTACCGCTCATCTAAGATCACCAATGACACAGTCACAATTGTGAAAGTAATAAACTGGTTTATTCCATACAAAACATTATATTTGGTCCAAACACCACAAGAGTGGTCAACTGAAAGTAGTAATTTATTAATGTGAAAAATATATTTTATAACAATGTTTACATAATTTAAAAAGAATACAAACTCATTTGACCGTGTGACTTCACAACAGTTTGAGTCTTCTCTGAACGTAAACAACACAGATAAAAAGTGAATACTCCTAATTACATGAATAATTCTGTGTGTAATTTAACATAAATTTTAGATTATAACATATCATTATGACCATAAGATATCACTATTTCTGATAAATGTAGCATTTTGCTTTGATTTGTATTATAAAGTTGATTAAAATTGATAAATAATTTTGCAACTGGATCTCGGCATAAAGTCCGCTATAGAAGAATAAGGCAATCATACTTTGACGTAAAAAAAGTATCATCCCTATACTGATTTCACCGGCTGGTTTACCTCGAAGGAAACTTAAACGACTTGAGGCCATGTTATTCCTGACCATGTACAGTAATGCCCTAAATAATCAACTCCTTAACCACAGCAGAATTATGGGTAACTTTTCAGCATTTAGTCGGAAATATGGCTTGTTGCCATTCATCGGAAAGCTCTCGGGGAGAGCTTTCCGATGAATGGCAACAAGCCATATTTCCGACTTACCCATAATTCTGATGTGGTTAAGGAGTCGATTATTTAGGGCATTACTGTACGTGACAACCATACACAAGCCTTGAAATAATGTGTCTGTCATTTTCAGAATGATGGCCCCAGAGGGTGAATTTAGTGACACTATCCCATTAGCTAGCATCACTAAATTTACCCTCTAAGGACCACATTCTGCCCAGGCCTCATCTTCTGGGAAGTATCTACAGTCTCCAATTAACATTGTTTCTAAATTTTTCCATTCATTTCAGTTTCTATATTCCCTAAATTGCAGAAGATAAAATGCATAATCGAGATGACTAATGGTGAACATCGCCACCTTCGCCGAGTGTCACTAAATTCACCCTCTGGGGACCTCATTCTGCAGGTTTCAGACACACTATTTCAAGGCTTGACCATACCTCTCATCCGAGTCTTCCTTCGGGAAATCACTGCAGACATTGAAGACATCTAAACAGCATAATCCAACACATAATATTCTTCTGCATGGCATATCAAATCAGGCTTTTTCACAAAATTTGACTAACATTCGATTGAGAACTGAAAAAGAAACACCAACTTTAGTGGGTATCTACATCTTGTCATGAGAGTTAAGTTGAGGTACTATGCAATTTTGCATTTTGATGGTAAATAATAAAATTTAAAATCTAGTATCAGAGTTTACTGATTAAGGCAGATAAGAGATGCAAATACAACTATCGGGAATCTATTATTAAAGGTACTCTATCTGATCAGACGCTCCTAAATTACTACTTCTTTGGCTTCAGGGGTAAAAAATATTTGATTCGAGTCGAGGAACCCACCCATCAAAGCTCATAGTGGTCAGATATCGATTTTTGAAGTTTGTTAATTTCTCGAGATGTGGCCCAGAAAACATGTGGTCAAATGGACAAATTGCGGATGAAGATGAATAATAATAATAATAATAACCACTTGATTTTAGAGTTATCCATCTTCATCCACAATTTGTCTGTTTGACCATGTGTTTTGAACATAGGAAAATAATTCAAATTTGATTGCTCCCATCTAGACAGAAAGGGTGAGGTTACTACGAATAAGGCAGCTGGTTCTATCAGGTTAAGGGGCAGTCTAATGCACGGAATTCGGCAACAACTGTCAAAAGTTTCTACTTCGTGGAGATAACTGTACATTTTAATAACAGATTTTCGTCTTGAAGTTGATATAATTGCTCAGTAAATGAAAAAGAGAACAATCTGTCGTCTGTCATTGTTTCTGCGACTCTTATGACTCTTTATTTGCGCACACTCAATTTCTCTTGTTGAATAGACTGGTTCCTGGTCCAAAACTGCATTAATCTGAAAAAGTAGTAACCTGACCACTAGAGCCCCATCTAGAAGTGATCCTAAACATGCCTGTACATTTTCAAAACAATTCTCCAATGTAAGTCAATGACACTGTAGCTCAAATCCGAGAGGGGATAATGTCATTTATAATGTGACATTACAGTCAATGGAGCGACATTAAGGAAAGAGGAACCTTTTAATTTTTAATCAATGTTAGAGGCCAACCAGGAGAGCCATATGAAGTTTGGGACCAATCCTACAGGAAATGCTGATTATAGGGTATATCACGAAGGATTTAGTCATGCAATGAGTAAAATTCTAGATGGCTGCCAGCCTCCATGTTTTTAATCGAAATTCATTTAAATTTGATAGCTTCACTTACACTTTTGCAGTCACGGTGTGTTTAAGGTGTGGCTAAGGTGCTCCTGAGGTGTGGGCCTTAAAGATGGCTGAGATGTTAAACCTCACATGAGGTGTGGGGGTTGAGGTGTCTTTTGAGGTGTGCGACCAAATACTTAAATGAGGCATGAGGTGTGGTTGAGGTGTGCTTCTGGGGTGTGTTTAAGGTCTGGATGAGGTGTAGTCTGAGGAGTGTGAGGTGTACCTATGGCAGTGTGCCTGAGGTGTGTCGAATATGTTAACACCACTTTAGCAGTGATGTTGCCCAAATAATAAGAATGATGCTGGCCCAAGGATAAGAACGATGTTGCAGCTGTGACCCAACCTTCTAGTAAGTACTACCTGGGTTATGCTATCTCAGTTATTAATAGTTTTATAGACCCACTCTGAATCGGCTCGAGCTCGAGCCATGTGGGATTGTTATGGAATAGAAACAACTTCAAATTGTTTATTTGGTAATATAGAATCCAATTATCCTCAACACATATAAAGGACATAACAAAAGGACATTTACATGTATGCAATCAAGTACATATTAAATAAACAAATTGTAGATTAAAGTATTCATGAGTTGCCTATTAATCTGATAATATTAAAGAGGGGTTTCAGTTCGCAAGCTCATTCCATTTTTTATACATTTTGTAAACTCCTGGCCATCGTACAGATTTTCTTTATGGATGTGTCGACTTAATTCATTAATTTATAGTCTCGTACCTGGCTCAGACACTCCACTCACTGTACCGTCCAACTCCATGATGTAACTCTGCCGCCATCCTGAGAGTTCAGTAATTAAGTGCGACCACCATCTTAATTCTTATGGGGCGGAATTCCACCCCTTACTATTTTATGATTTGACGCCATGTCGATCGAGCTATACAGTTTTCCTATGCTCCTGTACACCTGGGCGCTGGTTACTTAGCTATGTCGGCACAAACTATAGTCAGTACATGGATGAACGTTGCCGCCCTTATAAGTGTATAGAGGCTGAGCGCAATTAAGGAACGAGTCCACTTCATTTGGAAGCAATATGAAATATACTTTTCCATCGTCGCTATAGTTAATAAATTCTAGAATACATTCCCATGATTGACATGATGGTATCCAGACGATTGGGACCTTGGACGATTGGGACCTTAAGTTGGACGATTGGGACCTTGGACGATTGGGACCTCGGGACGATTGGGACCTTGGACGATTGGGACCTCGGACAATTGGGACCTTGAGTCAAGACGATTGGGACCTTATTCAAGTTAATATATGTTTATCCGTTTATATTTCATTTATACGTTCCTATTAAATAATTATTACATTGGGTTAGTGTTAGTAAGTATAGACTCACAGTGAGTACAGTTTATCAATGTTTACTTAACGGCAGCCTACTTAAAAGTAGGTGCCGGTCGTGTTGGTATTGCCAAATGGGATCACCGCTGATTAATCGTCACCTTCTTAACAGTGATCAATGAGTTGGAATGAGTAGGTATCAAGTATTTGCTACTCACATTACTATACCAAGAGGCGTCGAAGATTCCTGTACAAGTGAAGATGGTCAGCGAAGGGAAGCTGAGCCGAAGACAAAAAGCTGATACTAAAGAATTGCAGGGAAGAATCTTTAAACTGTGGGACAGATACGACTCGAAAGAAATTTCATCATCATCACTGCTAAAAGAAATTTCCAAACTATATGCACCCGTTTGGCAGAACGAGAGATCAAAAGACCAATAAGATGTATGCTCTCCACCAGTTCAACGACAAATAAGATAATCAAATACCATCGTTATTATTGTTTTGTATTATATCATTATTATATTTGTTAATTCCATTACATAAATAAAATTTGATTTTAAACTAATATACCGTACTTATAATTTCTTATATATAACTGAAGAAAGCAATTACTCAAGGTCCCAATCGTCCTGACTCAAGGTCCCAATCGTCCTGACTCAAGGTCCCAATTGTCCGAGGTCCCAATCGTCCAAGGTCCCAATCATCCGAGGTCCCATCGTCCAAGGTCCCAATCGTCCAAGGTCCCAATCGTCTGACAATCGACATGATTCATCATTCTCGCTATCGCGCCGTAAAACAGGTCAGGGAGAACCCAAAATTGATGTACTAAACATCGATTTGTGTAAAAAACCTCGATCGAGGTTCTTCAAGCCCATGTGACCACTGTTGATATAGTGTGGAGTATTTCATCTTACACCTATGGGAGGCCAAATTCACATTTAATAATTAATTGTGCTTGATTGCGCTTAAGTATGGGAGGCCCTTTTCACATTTATTATTTATTTACGCTTAAGAGCAAATATCTGCGCTTAAGCGCAAATAACCTCTATCATTTGCGCTTAAGAGCAAATATTTGCGCTTAAGCGCAAATCATTTGCGCTTAAGCGCAAATAGATCATATTTGCGCTTAAGCGCAAATAAAAATTAATATTCATTGATTCCCCCCTGAATTTTAAATGGCACAGGCCTAAACACATCACTCAAGTCTATATAGGCCCACCATATGAGGGAAGCAATCCCCCAGTAACCCCTAGATCCCTTTTATGACATGGAAATGGTATAGATCTGTGCAGGATATGTCTCATTTATAAAATATACTTGATCTCTGTGATGGAGACACACATTCTTGGGGACAGGGATGCTGATAATATGAAAATAGGGTTTTTTCCCCCTATTTCAAGTCAATAAGTACACCATATGAAGGAAGCAAGCCCCCCCGGTAACCCCTAATTCCCTTTTTATGGCCATGGAAATGGTATATATCTGTGCAGGAGATATCCATTTAATAAAATATACTAGAGCTCTGGGAGTGAGACACCAATTCCTGGTACACCATTGGACAGAGATGCTGATATGCATATGGAAATATGTTTTTTCTTCAACTTCGAGTCTGTATGGGGCTATTTAACTATGGGCCCATCATTATGGGAGGCCCTTTTCACATTTATTATTTATTTGCGCTTAAGCGCAAATACCTAACACTCCCTTCCTTCCCTCTGATTGTGAATGATTGAGTCCATCTCATAGTATATTATGATGGGCCCATAGTAATAGCCCCAAACAGACTCCATGTTGAAGAAAAAACATATTTCCATATATGCATATCAGCTAGCATCTCTGTCCCTGGTGTCCCAGGAATTGGTGTCTCACTCCCAGAGTTTAAGTATATTTTATAAAAGGGATATATCATCCTGCACAGATATATACCATTTCCATGGCCATCAAAAGAGAATTAGGGGTTACCGGGGGGCTTGCTTCCTTCATATATGGTGTATTTATTGACTTGAAATAGGGGGAAAAAACCCTATTTTCATATTATCAGCATCCCTGTCCCCAAGAATGTGTGTCTCCATCACAGAGATCAAGTATATTTTATAAATGAGACATATCCTGCACAGATCTATACCATTTCCATGTCATAAAAGGGATCTAGGGGTTACTGGGGGATTGCTTCCCTCATATGGTGGGCCTCGACTATAGACTTGAGTGATGTGTTTAGGCCTGTGCCATTTAAAATTATTTCAGGGGGGAATCAATGAATATTAATTTTTATTTGAGCTTAAGCGCAAATGATTTGCGCTTAAGAGCAAATCATGTGGGCTTATAAAAAAAAAGTCGCAAATATGATCTATTTGCGCTTAAGCGCAAATCAAATGATTTACGCTTGAGGTTATTTGCGCTTAAGCGCAAATAAATAATAAATGTGAAAAGGGCCTCCCATACATCATAATATACTAGTATGAGATGGACTCAATCATTCACAATCAGAGGGAAGGAAGGGAGTGTTATATAGGTATTTGCGCTTAAGTGCAAATAAATTGATAGACACATATTTGCGCTTAAGCTTAAAAAAACAACGTTCGTCAACAACTAGTATCGGCATGTAATGGTTACTTACCATTGCAACTGATAAATAGCGGGAAGGTCACACTTATGAAAACCCGAATACACTAAATTGCACATGAGTCATGATTATCAGTTTATGAATTGTTTTTCGCTGAGCACTCTGAAAATAGCGCCGCTTGCGAAGATAAAAAGCGACGTCACAATTTCACCTATTTTCGCTGAATTTCAAGGTGGTGATCTTTGTGCGATTTTGTTGAGCTAGGTACAAGACGATTTTCGGAACGGATGGAGTATTTATATTACAAAGACAAAACAAGTCTGAAACCAAGTGAACATACTATAATACTGGTAAGTTTTCCCCCGACGATCTTCGTCCGTTCGTACGTCAATCGATACACGTGTGCATCAAAATGATCAATCCCCAGTTCACACTGTACCCTCAAGGCTTCAGTGCTTCACTACGGAAGCGTACAGGCGCCAGATGAATTATATTGGTATCTTGCTGCAGCAAGTTACTATCTTGCTGCAGCAAGTTAGCTATCCTGCTGCAGCAACTTACTATCTTGCTGCAGCAAGTTCGCTATCCTGCTGCAGCAAGTTACTATATCTTGCTGCAGCAAGTTAGCTATGATTAGTCCAACAAATTAGACTTTCGGATTAATAGGAATTTTAATATTTGGACATTTATGGACCTTTTAATCCTTCAGGAAGGATTAATACAATCGTAAATGTCCAAATATTAAAATATGTATTAATCCGAATAGTCTTAATTTGTTGGACTAAGCTATGATCTGCTGCAGCAAGTTACTAATGGGACTACTCGTCAATGAGTATTTTCTGGGACTATGAGTCATACACAGTCTAATTTGAACTAATTATAAATAATTATTTTCTCTTTCTAGCTATCTCTGATATATTGAGAATTGATCTGAATCTCGGGACTACATGTCAATGAGTATTTATAACTAATTACTTTCTCTTTCCATCATAAATTATACGCTCTTTATAAAGCCTTTTTACATCCAAATTTCACCAACAAAAAACAAATTTAGAAAATTCACATTTTTTACAACATTTCTGCAGCAAGATAACTAACCTGCTGCAGCAAGATAGTAACTTGCTGCAGCAGGATAGCTGATAACTTGCTGCAGCAAGATAGCTAACTTGCTGCAGCAAGATAGTAACTTGCTGCAGCAGGATAGTTAACTTAATTGTTGCAGCATGATAGTTAACTTGCTGCAGCAAGATACCACTATAATTCATCTGGCGCCTCTACGCTTCCGTACTTCACTGTGTAGTAATCAAGCTGATTGTCATTTTCTGATTAAATGGGAGGTCAAGTGACCAATTTTGAATGGGCATTTCCATACAAATCTGCAGAGCAAAAGTTACAGAGTTGCACATAATTCTGAGGGTTACTTGATAGTGCCTTGATATACGGTTTTAATAACAATCTATGCAATAAAATATTATTATTACCACTGTGGCGGTGGTAAAATATGTAATATTATCAATATTTTATTAGATCAGAATTATTAGGAATATTTATTATTAACAACCTTTTTAACAATAATTACTAAACCATCATTTGTTAATCTACACTGCACGCAAATCTTTGCGACCCTCTCCCTCTTAATTTCTATCTGCTGCCTTACCTCTTTTAACTTTAGCCCAATCCCACCGTGAGTACTTCTCACTCACGTTTGCCGCCATTGCTATAGTTAGTTTTCTCATATAAACACAATGGAGCGGTTGGGTTATCTCCAACTTAAACTTAAATAAATAAATACTTAATATATATAAACAATGTAAAAGCTTCTTAAAGTTTTATCATAAAGGATATAAATATTCATCCGGACTCAAATCATTCCGAATTGGTAAGCTGATATTATTTATTATCTCTGATCATTTTACTTGTCATGTTTGTATTGTCTTGTTACATGTATTGTTTTATCATCCATTTATATTTATAAGTCAGTTGTGACCATCCACATCTGTAAAGATGATTTTAGAGTACCGTAAAACGGGGTGACTTTGCCACCTTTTTGGCATATTTCTATGTAGCATTCAGTCACAAGCTAAATTCAGAAAACAGTTCTACAGTCATTTAAATCAGGTAACTTCATGCTATATATTTCATGTGTGGTTATTTTCCATGTATGTTTGGAATGAGAGCATGTACTGAAAAAGTTGGGTGGCAAAGTCACCCCATGGGTTGGGGTGACTTTGCCACATGTCGGTACGATTCTCTGTATGCTTCTATGTGTGTTGAAAATAACAATGCCACATGTATCTATTGTCCATTTTATATGGGCCTGGTATAGTACTAACTGAGTATAATGTATAGATTTTGCTAAAAGGGTCATTCATTCACATGTAAGTAGACCAGACCGCTTTGGACCAGTCCAACTCCATACAAGGGTACCAGACCAGAATGGCCTGGACCGGACTGGACCACGCTAGACTGGACCACCTAGGTCCAGTCTGGTCTGCATCACTAATGTCTTTATAATCTTGATTACGAAATATAGAGAAGTTAAGAGAACACATAATTGTCAAAATAATACATGTGCTATAAATATTGTACAACTACTAGGATAGGCTGTTTTTGGTGTCACATGGAGAAAACTATGCTACTGATGGGACGATGTCATAAACTTTACTCCACAAGAGCGTCTTGGTTATCACTGAAAAGTCACAAAAAAGCATGCCCTAAGCTAAATACTCTAAGAATTTCAAGTCACATGTTTTTCCAGATTGCATCCAATACAATGGATTATGGTGATGATCTCACCAAGATACATGTATATGCTCAGATTGTGATGAAGGTACCGATACTTTGTAAATGAGTGATAGATCATAATTACAGTTAATCCTGTACATACGGTATAATACAGTCGCTGGGCATCTGGTTCCGATTAATGCATAGTATTCTGTGATGATCACTTGAATCACTTTATTTTACATCTGTATTCATATGTAAATTTACTCTAGTCCTATTGTTTGATAATGTAGTATGTGACCAGCACACACATGTGAATTAACTTTGAGGAGCGGTGTGATTACACATCAGAGATGTTTTTGCGTGGAGGTGGGTGACCGTGATGGTTTTTGTGGTATAAGATATATCACCCCCCTCACCTGTATTATAAATACTGCCCAATGACTGAAATCCACAGAACAACAGGTTTACCAAGCAATGAGAAGATTTGTGAGCTTGATAATGCCTTAGTAACTTAATGTTAACCAGTCATGGCTGAATAAAACCTATGATTCTAAAATGGTACAAATACATGTATTCTATTGGTTCGAAACGGTATTGCCTTCAATGGTAAAAATATCCATCTACAGTGTATAGGCTTTTGCAGTTTTTATGCAATAGGGCTTATTAGGAAATACCATGCTAAATTTTTATATATGAAGATGCAAGTTTTCATACTAATAACAGTATTAACTGAAGTAAAGTGATAGATTCTATATAAATATATGTGGCTTGTAAATTTTTCTGTTCTAATTTAATGCGGGGTTACTTTGCCACTATGGCAAAGTGACCCCGAGCAATTTCAATTCTCACATGGAAATTAGTTTTTTTCCAAATTTCAATTAAATAATCTAATACCAGGAAAAAGTTAATATATTCATGGAAACAAGACCAAATAGCAATAAACATGAACTTTCCCTTAGGTGTGTATCATTGCTGGTCTCGAAGAAACCCTACAAATTTGGAGTTATGTAGAAAATTTGCCAAAATGTTCTATAAAGGTCGCATGGTGACCTTGACCTTCAGAATTTGTATACATCAATTTTTGTGGCACATGTGATATAATCTGAACTTGTAAAATCATTAGTACATATGAAACATTTTGCTATCTGGTTATTGGTGCTGAGCTGTTAATTCTTAACTTTTTCTAAGTGACGCGGCAAAGTCACCCCGTTGGTGGCAAAGTCACCCCATTTTACGGTAGTTTGGAATGGATGGTCCATTTACCTGGATAAATCCCTTTGTTATCACGGTGCTGTAAATAGTTATAATTGTTGGAAGTCTCCATGTTGGAGCGTTAATGGTATTTCTACTCTTTTATATATTCATACCCTAGTTCTATATTATATAGTATATACACATTCTAGATTAGGTATCATCTATCTTTCTAGGGTCTAGTAGTTTCCAGACTTCACATGTAGGTTATTCAACATGATATTCTTCGGATCCATAGACGTTATCATATATTACATGTCGCATGTGATTCATCATCATCGATGTATTGTATCGTGCAGTGTGTTATTTTGAGAGAGAAGAGAACATTGTAATGTATACAACCTTTCTTATTCTGCACCCCAACCAGCCCACCTGCAACTTTCAATAGTAAAGTTAAATATATGGCCTTAAGTCTTATAGTCTATATGTAGACTGCTAGCTGGGAATGTAATAGACATAGGGCTATACCACTATAGAGGGCATTCTCTAGTAGATTAACACTATTTTACTCACATGATAAGATTCCATAATTTTGAGACGAAGCTGACCGGAAGTGGGCGGCAGGCGTTATAATCATTCAAAGCTTTTTTTCATTAACGCCCGCTTCCACTAGTTAATTTTTTTTAGTCACCGATCACGTGATCACATGAGGACAGAGCAGTACTAGTAATAATAGTAATAACATGATTTTGTCCGGCGTCATGGTTTATTAATGCCCCCCCCCCCAGGAATGACTTAACAGCCCTCGGGCCTATTAGCTGCGTCTCTGGCCTCTAATAGGCCCTCGGGATGTTAAACATTCCTATCGGGCCGTTAATTAATAAGCCATAACATGTGTGTCTTTCAATTGCTGGCGTTCCAAAATGAGGAGAGTTACTATCGGAATTATGCACATGCAGTGATGTTCATTTGTAGCGGCGGTTTACATTCTATTGAGAACATAATTATGACATATTACTAGTAAGTACTGTCAAATATTTCCATTGGAGTGGCCTAAAATATAAATCATGTCGATGGTGAAAGCTACATGATGATGTTGTTCATCGACTTTATTTGTTGAAATCGACATGATGGCATTTTATTAATGAAATGAACATACTGACACTAACCCCGAGAGAGGATATGAAAACACGCATACATTCATGCTATAAAGACATTATCCTTTAGTCCATCCGACTGTTTTGAGGGAGGCTAGCATAGTATTATCCAGACAAAAGTGTACGTAGTTGAATCAGAAAGGCTTCGAAACGGATGTGGAAATACAATCTTACCACACCAAATAAAACCGACACGCATGACATTTGATATCTTAAACATGCACCAGGTGTAGGGGTGGTGTATACAGTGGCCCATTTCATTCCCACTATCATGGCGCATGTCCACAAACTAGCACCGTGAGCATTGTTCTTCTCTGCTGGGAGATATTCGACGAGACAACTGCGGGGCGTCGCACAGTTTGCTTCGAATAATGGTTCAGAAGTGTGGGTAGTCTGTACACTAGGGTCTTCTCCTTAGCAGATAGACATCTGTCCAAGGGAATGAGACAGCTAGCAACCTTCGAAACACTGTCGAAGTTGTCCACATATGCCAATGCGTTCGCTGAGTTTGTGAGTTGACGAACCATCTATTGAGAAGTGACTAGCTAACTGGTTCGCCAGGTGTACATGTCGTTATCCCATGGGGTATGAGACACATATACATAGAGATGACCTTCTGTAAGCTTGTATACTCATCGGCCATATGCCTTCCTAGTTCAAGATGACGCACAAATATCATAGTTAGCAAATATTTAAAATCGTAAGCTAGATACAGGAAAATGAATTGTTTGAAACGTTATGATTAGAGGGACCCTACTCCCAGGAAGTGGTGAATACTTTGTCGGTGTGAGCGACCTAGATTTATCAGACAAAGAAATGGAAGCTGGTCCAGATAATTATGGACGTGACGTGGCAAATCAGAATCTGTTATCAGGTAATTGTTCTGATATAACTATTCGGCGCACCTACGCTTACGACCATTATCGGCGCTAAGTGGAGACTGGATTTCGAAATGCCACATCGCGATATTAATTGTGGTTTTTCATCTTTCCAGAAGGATACGAGCTATGTTATGCGTTTTGATACCTTAAAGTTGAACTAGTACGGTAGATGGTTTATGTACAGTTTCGTCCATACATACCGATATTATGACAAAAAAGTTTAAATTAATATGTGAAAATATCGATTTCTTAACAATTTCTAGCCGCCAATTTAGCAGCGATCTTGGCTGTGAGTATCAATTGCTAAACCCTAATGAATACTTCATGTCACTATTCCATATCAACATGTAATGGTGGATAGAAATCGCGAAACAATAACGCCCATCGTAAGAAAGTAAAGGAATGTAGACTTGTTTTCAAATTTCGGTCGCCATTTTGGCAGCCATCTTCGATTTGGAAAACAATTTCTGGCATGAGATGTAATGTAATTACTTCACCTCAGTATTTCCAACTCAATTGTAAGCATGGGTGGAGTTGTCTCGACAATAATGCCCAATGATGTGAATATGAGGGAATTTCGGTGATTTTTCAAAATCTGTCCGCCATTGTGGGCGCATTTTGGATTTGGGGGAATTTTATTTGGATATGGTACAAGGAAAGTTCTTCGCCTAAGTGTTCCCAACTCACAATAGTAAGCAGGTGTGGAGTTGTCATGACAATAATGTTCACTGATGTTAAAATCGGCGATTTTCGGCGATTTTTTATTTCTGGTGGCCATTTGACCGCCATCTTGGATTTGGGTAAATATTCCTCAACTTAGGTATAAGAGGAATCCTTGCTTGAGTATCTCCTGCACATATATATGCATGGGTGTTGTTATAATAGCAATAACATTCATTGATTCGAAACATTACATCGCTTTATTAACATAGATTCGGCATTTGGGAAAACGTGATATCGGACAAAAATATCCCGCAATGAATGTATATTATGGACCCCATGTGGTCGCCAACTGACTCCTCTATATGGTAAATGTATAACATGACGCAAAGATGCCAACATTTTCCCACAGAGACAAACGAAAGGTGGTAACATGTCAGAAAAATAGTATATTTTCACATTTCGGCGGCCATCTTGGCCGCCATATTGGATTCTGGTGTCGGATTTTTGGCTAATTTGTAAGGGTTGTATATTAGCATAACGAATCGAGCGGAAAACAAGACGGCATGTGACATCATCTTTACTATAACGGCGATCAAAGAGACCTGGTGCATTTAAAAAAAATGGCCGCCATGATGAACGCCATCTTGTCTGGAGTCTCTGCGGCCACTTTTTTTTCTTGTTAACAAGGAGAACTTAAGGAAGAAAATTAGTGGGGTGAAGTTAAGTCCTGGGGGGGGGGGGGGGGGGGTGGTGCAGAGGTCGACCAATATCTCCTGGACTAATAGCTATGATCGGACATTTGTAAGATCACTAAAATTCACCAATAAATAATTGCCGTAAATTATAAGTCTAATGATTATACCAATATTGCAACAAGAATCGTACAAGGTACCGTAAACCGGGGTGACTTGAGACAAAACAGGATGGTGCCATATTTCAGGCACTATAATCATTCCCTATTGTTCTTACATTCAAATAAATCTTATTTATTCTGATGACAGGTATATTTATTTGATAATAATCTATAAATAATGAGATGCAATTGAATAAAAATGGAGCAACTGGTCTGAGAATTTCATTGATTTTTTTTCGCAAAAATTTGACCACTTGCAAACTTTCACTGCACTACATACACCATGTGGACTATATGGAAATGAATATGACCAAGACTCCAGAAATATATATCTGATGTGTCAACAGATTGTCATTTTATGAATTTAGTTACATATTTTATGCTTTCTAAGAAAAACATGATTTTCGACATACTCGGGGTGACTTGAGACAGTCACCCCGGATATGACCCATACATGCTCTATATGTCTACATGTGCTATTTAGTTGCTAACTACTACAGTATATCTCAGTTAATGCACATGATAAGTTGCACAAGTAAATTTGAATGATAATCTACATGTAGCTGACTGACTGCAAGTACTACGATCACTTGTTTAGGGGGGTTAGGGCTCATGTTGAATTAGGGTTAGAGCACCCTTTAGGGTCAAAGCCCACCCCCTCGATCACAGGTTTATGGTTAGGGCTCATCTTTTATGGGCAAAGCGTATCCCCTCGATCACAGGATTAGGATATAACAGAGATACGAGTCTTGCATTGAACCATGGATCCATAACGGAGATACGTGTCATGGGGCCATAAAGCCACGAAGCAACAGCTACACGAATACATACATCACCATTATGGCGCCATTACATAAACTTTCATATGGCTCCAAGACTCGTATCTTCATTATGAAGAAACGAGTCTTTGAGCCATGGCTCCATCAGCATCACATGATACAATGGCATTGCATTCTAATATCGACACATGATTATTAACATTAAGCCTGGATAGTGGTGTATAGCAAATATAGATTGCTAAAATCTAAATTATAATTCTTATTAAAGTAATCTTTCTCTGTTGCATCATTATCGGTCTGTCCACTCCTACTACTGGAGTCAAATTGGGGCAGTGGAACAAGATGTTATATGAGTTTAGGAGGCATCTGTCTCAAGTCACCCCATTGCCGGGGTGACTTGAGACACCTGTTCGGGCCACAATTTTTGCCACCTACAATGCTACAACAGGTTAGAACTATTAGAAATCAATAGCTGAGAAGTTGTTTGAGAAGTGTCAAGTGATGTTGCTAGGGTCCAAAACATTTATTTCAAGTTAGCTTTAAAATACCCTAAAAACTGTCTCAAGTTACCCCGGTTTACGGTACGTATAGTTCAGATTCAGGCCGTGTCTTCAGGTGGCAATCCAATCAAATTGAGTCTGTTACTATAAATTCAAAAAGAATAGTAGGCGAGTGAATCCTACTGGGGTACTATCGTAAAATAGTATAGCAGTGTCCAGCCAATCATAAGGCGACAAAGTCACGTGAGATATAAGATTTACGAATAGTAGCCGGAATATGATTAACTGGTGAAGCATTAATTAATGGGATAGAACAATATAACAAAAAACAAACATTTAATCATATATGAATTGAAAAAAATTACCGAAAAACATAAATTAAAGCAAATCCAAGATGGCCGCCAATGGCACGTGACCCAAAGGCTTTGATCTTGAATGGGTCTCCACGTCGGGGCAGGTGATAGGTCATTGTCATATATACCCACATGTGAAGTTTCAACTAAATACACCGATAATTACCCGGTAGTCATTGCATTACCCACATATACATAAAATACTTGTATTTACACCCATAATGCTTGGCACTGGTGAGTATGTCCATGTGGCGGGGTGGCAGCGAAAGATTTAAAGGCCCACTTAATTTTTGAACCTTCAGATCGCATATAAAAAATATATGCCATAATATTACCTTATATATGCTGGCGTAATTAACGACCAACAGCTAAACCGCACGCATAAGCTAGGATATATCTGTGCCTTTTTTTTAATCTTATTAAAATAACTTCATAGATGCGTATATCAAAAGTGGATCACCATCAACCTGGACATAATATAGGAGAATGATCAAACGAAAAGCTTCAAAACCATATGATGTGTGGAGAGGGTTAATCATTTGCAATGACATCACATCATGGAACTGAGGAATGTGTGGATTAATTTTTGTCTAAGATAAGACAACAGTGTATGTAGACAACAATGTCTGTAAAACATCCCTACAAATTAAGTAACAATGGACTATTCCAATTTAATATTTTAGAATAGGTGTCCTATAGTGTTTACATAAACTTTAGTAATGAACCTGTTTCAGCAAAGGGGTTAACTTAATATTGCACAGAAAACAGCACTCCACCAGATAGCCATCAATCAATTTGACATTAATATGATAACAAATCCTGCCAGCCAGAAGTACCACTATCAGGCTTTATAGCATGTCCATAGACATAGTGATAATTAACTCATTTCAATAACACATGGTCTGCCAGATATGTTCTCTTAAAATTCCCAGCAGTAATTACTTGAATTATAAAGGGTCATAACTCTGTTAAAATATATCGGATCAAACCCATATTCGAACTCGATCTGTATTTAGGGGTGATAAATTCATTTGGTGCTGATCAGATGAAAAATGTTTTGAGTCATAGCAGCTTGGGTGAATTCTAAGTAAACATAAGAGTGAAAAGGGTTAATTAAACAATACCAAAAACAATACAGACTAAGAACGTGCTAAGAAAAACCTAGGTAAGAAATATGAGGCAGATCAGAAGAAATATGTTCAACTTATTGCATTGGATAGCATGTGTGTAAAGGGTTAATTATTTTCTAAACCGATAAACCAATCAATACCAAAAACTATACAGATGAGGGGCATGTCATCATAAACCTACATATCAAATATGAACACAATCGGACAAAATATACTTTGGTTATAGCATCGGATTTTTGTTTTTTTAATTTTATTTTCGAAAAAGGGTCATAACTCCTTTAAAATAAATCGGATCAAACCCATATTCGAACTCGATCTGTATTTTGGGCTGTGAAACTAACAGACCAAATTTGGTTTCAATCAGATGAAAAATGTTCGAGTTATGGCAGAATGCGTCAATTCTAAGTCGAAAAAGGGCCATAACTCTGTAACAAAAACTCGGATCAAACCCAAATTCGAACTCGATCCGTATTTTGGGCTGAGAAACCCATATACAAAATTTGGTTCCGATCGGATAGAAAATGTTAGAGTTATCGCATTACTCGTAAAGTGTCTACGGACAGACAGACGGACAGACAGACGGACAGACAGACGGACAGACAGACAGACGGACCAACGACGAGTGGTCAATCCGGGCAACGACACTATGTTTACCATACTATGGTATGGGTAAACATAATAATCAGTCAAGCTGCTAAACCAAAAAAATAGCCATAATATGGGATGCCAAATTGACATTTAATAAATAAAGTAGCTTAAGCGCAATAAGGAATCCCTTAAGCGCAATAAGGGAATATCTTTTCACTTGTTAACAAGAAAAAAAAGTGGCCGCAGAGACTCCAGACAAGATGGCGTCCATCATGGCGGCCATTTTTAAATGCACCAGGTCTCTTTGATCGCCGTTATAGTAAAGATGATGTCACATGCCGTCTTGTTTTCCGCTCGATTCGTTATGCTAATATACAACCCTTACAAATTAGCCAAAAATCCGACACCAGAATCCAATATGGCGGCCAAGATGGCCGCCGAAATGTGAAAATATACTATTTTTCTGACATGTTACCACCTTTCGTTTGTCTCTGTGGGAAAATGTTGGCATCTTTGCGTCATGTTATACATTTACCATATAGAGGAGTCATTGGCGACCACATGGGGGTCCATAATATACATTCATTGCGGGATATTTTTGTCCGATATCACGTTTTCCCAAATGCCGGTATAATAGGTCAAAGCCGAATCTACGTTAATAAAGCGATGTAATGTTTCGAATCAATGAATGTTATTGCTATTATAACAACACCCATGCATATATATGTGCAGGAGATACTCAAGCTAGGATTCCTCTTATACCTAAGTTGAGGAATATTTACCCAAATCCAAGATGGCGGCCAAATGGCCACCAGAAATAAAAAATCGCCGAAAATCGCCGATTTTAACATCAGTGAACATTATTGTCATGACAACTCCACACCTGCTTACTATTGTGAGTTGGGAACACTTAGGCGAAGAACTTTCCTTGTACCATATCCAAATAAAATTCCCCCAAATCCAAAATGGCGCCCACAATGGCGGACAGATTTTGAAAAATCACCGAAATTCCCTCATATTCACATCATTAGGCATTATTGTCGAGACAACTCCACCCATGCTTACAATTGAGTTGGAAATACTGAGGTGAAGTAATTACATTACATCTCATGCAAGAAATTGTTTTCCAAATCGAAGATGGCTGCCAAAATGACGACCGAAATTTGAAAACAAGTCTACATTCCTTTACTTTATTGTTTCGCGATTTCTATCCACCATTACATGTTGATATGGAATAGTGACATGAAGTATTCATTAGGGTTTGGCAATTGATACTCACAGCCAAGATCGCTGCTAAATTGGCGGCTAGAAATTGTTAAGAAATCGATATTTTCACATATTAATTTAAACTTTTTTGTCATAATATCGGTATGTATGGACGAAACTGTACATAAACCATCTACTAGTTCAACTTTAAGGTATCAAAACGCATAACATAGCTCGTATCCTTCTGGAAAGATGAAAAACCACAATTAATATAGCGATGTGGCATTTCGAAATCCAGTCTCCACTAAGCGCCGATAATGGCCGTAAGCGTAGGTGCGCCGAATAGTTATATCAGAACAATTACCTGATAACAGATTCTGATTTGCCACGTCACGTCCATAATTATCTGGACCAGCTTCCATTTCTTTGTCTGATAAATCTAGGTCGCTCACACCGACAAAGTATTCACCACTTCCTGGGAGTAGGGTCCCTCTAATCATAACGTTTCAAACAATTCATTTTCCGGTATCTAGCTTACGATTTTAAAAATTTGCTAACTATGATATTTGTGCGTCATCTTGAACTAGGAAGGCATATGGCCGTTGAGTATACAAGCTTACAGAAGGTCATCTCTATGTATGTGTCTCATACCCCATGGGATAACGACATGTACACCTGGCGAACCAGTTAGCTAGTCACTTCTCAATAGATGGTTCGTCAACTCACAAACTCAGCGAACGCATTGGCATATGTGGACAACTTCGACAGTGTTTCGAAGGTGGCTAGCTGTCTCATTCCCTTGGACAGATGTCTATCTGCTAAGGAGAAGACCCTAGTGTACAGACTACCCACACTTCTGAACCATTATTCGAAGCAAACTGTGTGACGCCCCGCAGTTGTCTCGTCGAATATCTCCCAGCAGAGAAGAACAATGCTCGCGGTGCTAGTTTGTGGACATGCGCCATGATAGTGGGAATGAAATGGGCCACTGTATACACCACCCCTACACCTGGTGCACGTTTAAGATATCGAATGTCATGCGTGTCGGTTTTATTTGGTGTGGTAAGATTGTATTTCCACATCCGTTTCGAAGCCTTTCTGATTCAACTACGTACACTTTTGTCTGGATAATACTATGCTAGCCTCCCTCAAAACACTCGGATGGACTAAATGATGTCTTTATAGCATGAATGTATGCGTGTTTTCTTATCCTCTCTCGGGGTTAGTGTCAGTATGTGGGCGGTATTATTCAAGAAAATGTCAGGAACTGTGGTGCATTTATTTCGCTATGTATTTAAAGAACAATTTACAGTCTCGATGGCAATGGCTGTGGACGTTGGGGAACGCGACCTTTATGATCATATAGCTTTATATATATAACTTTAGAATATAGTAGTTAATGTCTCATGTAGGAAAATGGTCGCAATGGTGATGTTACCAAGAAATCACTTGGTGTACCAACGTTTGTTGAACTGAATGCAAGAGCTCATCAACGTAACATTCCTCTGGATGTTCTTCGCGTTGAACATTTCACCCTTTTGTTGATGGCATTTGCACTTTCTTGAACCATACCAGGCAGCGTGAGAATGACATATCAACCAACTATCAAAGGTATCGCCGTTAAGACTACACCCAGTCTTGGTGGGGCGTATACAGCAGTAGCCAACGGCATACTCCTGGTCCAGTTTAAGAACGGCTTCCAAACGGATGGGAACATACCATCTTAGCATACAAGGAAAGCAAAGCCACACATGAGATCCTGTCTGAATCTAAAACATAACAGAATAAGGGGCGGTGCAGTCATGGTCCAATTTCATTTCCACTATCATGACACATACCCACAAACTAGCACCGTGTGTATTGTTATCATCTGCTTGGATCTGTTCGGTGAGACGATTGCTGGACGCCAACAAGCTTGTTCTTATGATCATTTTCAAGGAGTTTGGGTATATTATGCATTATGGTCTTCTACGCCTTAGCAGTAATGCATTCGTCAAATGTCGGGCTTTCAACATTCGAAGCCATATACAGAAGTTGTCCGGGTACGTCAGTGCATTAGATGAGTATGTGAATTGATTAACCATATATTGAGAAGTGGCTGTTTGTTATCCCCATTAGGTCACCAAAGCTGACAATACGCAGATAGATAGGTCCTTCTGAAAGCTAGTATATGTATCGACCGAATACCTTTATAGTGTATCGCACAAGATGACGCATATACCCCATATGTAGCATCTGAATTATACCATAAGCTATACCACGAATGAAGCTCGCTAAGAATTCCAAGCGTTCGAAACAAACACGTGAGCTGGACACTGGCATATGTATTGTTTGAAACATTCCGATTAGTGGCACCCTTCTACAAAGAAGAGTAGTGAACTGTTGTTGTGAGTGAGATAGATTAATCTGACGAAGAGACGGAAACGAGTCTAGATAATGCTGATTGTGGCAATTCAGAATAAGCTCAGGTACTGTTGTTTTGATTCTTGGAAGTCATAATATGACTATTCGGCGCACCCATATACGGTTACGGCCAGTATGAGCCCTTAGTGGAGAATGGATTTTGAAATGCCACAACGCTATTGTGGGTTTTCATCCTTCCAAAAGGCTACGACTTACATTGGAACTAATAGATGGCTTATAGTATGTACCGTTTCGTTTATACAAATCAATATTATGACAAAAAGTTGAAATTAGTATGTGATAATATCGGCTTCTTTTCAATTTCTGCCCGCCAGTTTGGCCGCCATATTGACTGTGAGTATCACTTGCCAAACCCTAATGAATAATTCATACATATCAACATGTAATGGTGGGTAGAAATCGCGAAAGAATAACGCCCATCCTAAGAAAGTAAAGGAATGTAGGCGTGTATTCAAATTTCGGTCGCCATTTTGGCCGCTATCTTCGATTTTGAAAACCATTTCTTGCATGAGATGTAAGGTAATTACTTCACCTCAGTATTTCCAACTCAACTGTACGCATGGATGGAGTTGTCTCGACAATAATGCCCAATGATGTGAATATAAGGGAATTTCTGTGATTTTTCAAAATCTGTCTGCCATTGTGGGCGCCATTTTGGATTTGGGGGACTTTTATTTGGATATGGTACAAGGAAAGTTCTTCGCCTAAGTGTTCCCAACTTACAATAGTAAGCAGGTGTGGAGTTGTCATGACAATAATGCTCACTGATGTTAAAATCAGCGATTTTCGGCGATTTTTCTATTTCTGGTGGCCATTTTGGCCGCCATCTTGGATTTGGGTTAATATTCCTCAACTCAGGTATAAGAGGAATCCTAGCTCGAGTATCTCCTGCAAATATATATGCATTGGTGTTGTTATAATAGCAATAACATTCATTGATTCGAAACATAACATCGCGTTATTAACGGAGATTCGACTTTGACCTATGATAACGGCATTTGGGAAAACGTGATATCGGACAAAAATATCCCGCAATGAATGCATATTATGGTCCCCATGTGTTCGCCAATGACTCCGCTATATGATAAATGTATAACATGACGCAAAAATTCTAACATTTTCCCACAGAGACAAACGAAAGGTGTTAACATGACAGAAAAATAGCATATTTTCACATTTCGGCGGCCATCTTGGCCGCCATATTGGATTCTGGTGTCGGATTTTTGGCTAATTTGTAAGGGTTGTATATTAGCATAACGAATCGAGCAGAAAACAGGACCGCATGTACTATCATCTTTACTATAATGGCGATCAAAGAGACCTGGTGCATTAAAAAAAAATGGCCGCCATGATGGACGCCATCTTGTCTGGAGTCTCTGCGGCCACTTTTTTTTCTTGTTAACAAGTGAAAAAAATTAGATGAGACCTTACGGAAGAAAATTAGTGGGGTGAAGTTAAGTCCTGGGGGGTGCAGAGGTCGACCAATATCTCCTGGACTATATCCAATGTATTTAATAGTTTGTCTGTTCAGTTGGCAAGCGGACAGTCTTAATTTGTAATGCCAGTGAAAGTTATTTGTAACTTCATTTGCCGTTATCATCGAAAATATACAAGTTAACTTCTCAAATTTCGCCACTATGTCTTTGCCAATGACGTATTTATAGGAATAAATGCAAGAATCATGAAGAGATGCTGTTAGATCTAACTAATAACATATAGTTATGCTCCCCTGCCATCATCAAAAGATTGCCGTCAATTGTAAAATCTGAGACCGATTTCCAAAATTCACGCGGTAAATAAAAATGTGACAAAAGCAGACACAGAAATTGTATGAGAATTGACACCAAATGTTCGATATAATATATTAGTTACGTATACAAAACTATCTAAATATCAAAAAGCATACCATACAGTCCTTGACAGGTTTTTCCTGAATAACAATTAACTTTTATCAGCTGAATATAATCAAAAACAGACAAAATTGGGAAGACACAGACTTGCTAGAGCATATAACCAGAATTGACATAACAGCCACCAAAATGCCAATTCTGTTTTTTTATAGCTAGATCATGACTTCTCTTGAATAATTCTGTTCTACTCAGTGTTCTACTCATAAAATAGAATTTTACTTTTGCGAAAAATGGAAATTCATGTGAAAATGTGGAGACTTGCTTGGGCTGAATAAATCATTCACTCAATAAGAGGAGTCTTTTAAAGTACTGTGTAAGCTTATTTGGAGGCCTGAAGTATTATTCAGTTGAAATGAGTAACATGTAAAAATATTCATGCTTATACACGTATAAACCATCTGGATACTGGAGTTATAATTTGATACACTTCACTAAATTAATTTTGTGTCATTATTTGTTTTTCAAAGAGCAAAATATTAAAGAATTTTCTAATTTACAGGGTCTATCTTCAATTGAGAAATGATGATTCAGTCTACTGGAGTTAAGTCACTACATGTATGCGTGTCATCCAGAGGAGCCACCCTGACAAGAATCTTCCGACATTGTCATCAATCATCTAGGTTAACGTCATGTGCTCCACAAATGACATCCAATCCATTCATAGAGGTCTCCGAGAAGATTGATGTCCGATCACCAGCAGAATATGAAGCAGACCACATCATTGGTGCACTAAACTTCCCTGTTTTATCTGATAAACAGAGAGTTGAAGTTGGCATAAAATACAAAGCAGATAATTTCGAGGCCAGGAAAATTGGCGCTCATCTTGTTTCAAGGAATATTTCTTCTCATATCGAAACTCACTTTGTAAAGAAGCCTCAGAATTATTCAGCGCTGATATATTGTTGGCGGGGAGGAAAACGATCACAAAGTTTAGCAATAGTTCTTTCACAGATAGGCTTCAATGTATTCGTCCTCGAAGGAGGTTACAAGCACTATAGAAAGATAATTATAGAAGATCTTGAGAAGTTTAAAAATTACAATTTTCGAGTTATATCAGGTGGGTTGATACTTCGTAAATACTTGTTTAGGAGTATACATTTCAAGTTGTAATGAGGTCAAGCATTTTTTTCAGAAGCCAAGAAGAGGTTCTTTTTCAGAAGGAGCCATACAATGTCATGACACCAATGAATTTTCCCCAAGAACTTAACGGTACTCAATCCGATCAGACCCTCATAAATTACTATTTCTTTGTCTTCAGTAGCTTCGGGAGTAAAACATATTTGAATCGAGTCGAGGAACCTATACCCATCAACGCTCAGAGTGATCAGATATCAATTTTTGAAGTTTTGTTATTTCTATTGTTTGTGGCAAAGAAACACGCTGTCAAAAGGATGGTCTCGGTCAAAATTGCGTTATTATTACCACTTGATTTTAGAGTTATCCATCTTCGTCCGTTTGAATAAGTGTTTCTGGGGCAATTATTAGTACACATCTCGAGAAACAACAAACTTCAAAAATAAATATCTGATCACTCTGAGCTTTGATGGGTGGGTTCCTCGACTCGAATCGAATATGTTTTACCCCTGAAGCCAAAGAAATAGTAATTTAGGGGTGCTTAATCGGATTGAGTACCTTTAATAGGTAGTCCTCAGTCTGGGTTTAAATATCTGAAATTGGTCCGAGTTATATCCCCCAACAGCGTATACGTAATAGAACTACATCACAAGGTATCAAGATTGGTATATGATGTTTGTATTACAAAATGATATTAATGTTTGAACAAATATGTATAATTGTCTTCCAAAATGTTATTTCCTTCGATCATTTTGCTATGAACTGGCATACCATGATACCCCCCCCCCCCCCCCCCAGATATCCCCCACCCATGATACATTTTTCCCCCACTTATTTGATATTAAGAGGTTATGAAATAATAAGAAAAGTTATTTTGGAATTTGTTTTTAGTTTATTTTTGACTTGTCAACCCCTCACACCCACCCAACAGCTACATAATTATGTCAATATATTACCTCATGATTTATAAGGGTGTGGGGGGGGGGGGGAATTACCCAGGGCGGGGGAGATAAATTATTACAACAGAACAGAAAATTTGACTACTTTATGAATATTACCAGCGCAAGATTTATTATTATAAATCTCTCTTTTAATAGACTTTTAAGTGAAATATGGTGCATCTTGTTTCTCTTGTGTGCTTATGGTAATGCCATAGACATGTCTTGAAATGGATTTTTATTTCAAGTCATTTACGTTCAGATTTCAACATTGTGTCTATCTATGAGGGCGACTATTGTATCTTTCTATTTACTTGTTCAAAATAAAATGTTTTTTTTCAGGTCTGACTGGTAGTGGAAAGACTGAACTTCTGAAAATTCTTGGTGAAAAGGGAGAACAGATCCTTGATATCGAAGGCCTCGCTAATCACAGAGGATCGGTGCTTGGTTACAATGGTAAACAGCCATCTCAGAAAATGTTTCAGTCATTGTTACGAGAGCAATTACAGACATTCTCCAAATCTAAGCCAATATGGGTCGAATCGGAGAGTGTGAAAGTGGGCAATCGCACGATTCCAGAATCCTTGTTTCTTAAAATGCTATCGGGACATCGTTTCAAAATAGAGGCTCCAATCGAAGATCGTGTTAAATACACCATTCAGAGCTACTCTCACTGGATTGAGACTGACAAACTATTTGAGATAGTGGACAGGCTAGAGCGGTATTCTGGCAAGAAAACGGCTGAAACTTGGAGGGAGATGATTCATCAGGGAAAATGGGAGGAGTTAGTAGAGAGTATACTTGTCAATCATTATGATCCCACCTACACAAGGTCACAGAGGAAGTACTATGGTAACACTGTTACAAAGCTTTCACTCAACTCGCTGACGGATGATGAGTTTCATAAAGTTGCCTCAGAACTCGTTGGTACATCAGATGATGTTGCCCAAAGCAGATTTCTTGGTACAGTTTGACTAACATCTGTAATTGTAAAATAACTTGATATATCACATGAAACCCCTATAATATCATTAAAAAATCCATTACATATTATAAAGTTATTATACAATGTTGTGTACAGTATGTGGTTTTCTTGTACGAGTCCAGGCTGTGGTGAAAAGTCATATTGGACTAGACACGCCAGTGTCGAGTCCAATATGACTTTTCACCACAACCTGGACGAGTACAAGAAAAACTCAAACTGTACACAACATTGTATAATGACATTTTTATTATCCATCTGTATGTTTATCCAAATTTTGAGGATAAAACTTTTGTGGTTATTTTTGGTATTTGTCGGCACTTAATTCTCTATAAAAGCCTGTATATTGATCATCAGAAAGCATGATTTGGAAAAGTAAACACGGAAGTGAGAAAAAAACTCAATGCGGATGTGAAACGTCTGCTAAAATCCATCAGTGTTGCGCACGCATCACAATTTCACCGATTCATTTCGCAATAGAGTTAATTCGTGACGTAACGGAGTCCCAATAAAAAAGTTATATTGTACAGTCGGGAGTCCAATATGACTTTCGGGAGTCCAATATGACTTTTTCCAGGACAATCGGAAATGGTGTTAGTTGAGGGATGGATAATAATTTCTTATCTGTCACTAGTGGCTAATAGCTAATAGTTCAAGCGGTAATCATTTCACTTTATACATGCGCGCGTGACATAATTTTGATTCCGTACCATTCTGTGAATTACTATTGAAAACTGATTATTTGTTTTGATTAAAATTATATTATTGACAAATGTTACCAATCAATAACCCAAAAGACGTCAAATAAAAACGATACTAAAAGGGACTATAATTCGTTGCGCGTGTAGCGCAGTACTGACTTATAGTTGTGAAGCATCTGAGCCAACACATTCAAGACTTGTATACAGTTTGCGTGTTCTCTACATAGCTGATGTTGTTAAAAAGGCATAAAGCTTAAAGCTGCTTACACATGGGTGCGGCAGGACGATCGAGTTTGTGCAGTCATGAAGCACCGGACCTTACATATTGGCGCGGCGCGGCCAATTGACGCGCAGCGACATTTTTAATGGAACCGTGAGCCATTTTGCAGAGCGATCGCGCGACGATACACTGTCAGATCAAAGCATTCCACACATATTCATCGGGTCAACTCACCTCAAGCATATCGCAAGTCTTTGTTGTGGGCTGATTGGGTTCCGCACCCTGTATTCTTTCTTTATATCATCTTTGATGAAGAAAAGTATCCGTGCGAACTGTTCCCTTGACGTTCTAAAGTATAAATTTTGTCCTCATCTGAATAGAGTTCACGGTATAAATGATTAAATACACCATGTAAATATCTCTTATTAATTGGGTGTACCCAAAACCTTCTATTTCTCTTCCTTTTTCGTTGTCGATACAAATATGCCAGTGCTATTATAACAAGTGTGTCATCAGACACTGCCTTCATTCTAAAAACTAATGTTATGAAACACAATACTTCAGGCGTTTATAATTATTCTGCCGCGGCCATGTGAAAGCGACACTCTCGCGGCGATGACAAAAAGTTTATTCGCTAGATAACCGCGCCGCTTCCATGTGGAAGCGGCTTTAGTTTATTTCTCATGTGATATACAAGATCTTCAACTCGTTATGTTGGGATATAAGATTTTATCAAACTCGTTTCATAAAATCTTATATCCCAACATAACTCATTGGAGATCCTCTATATCTCCATTTTAAGTTGATACGGAACAAAATAACTAAATCATTGTATTTCAATGGATAAATCTCATATAGAACAACAAAGTTATGGGGGCATATAGGAATCAGCTTGTCTGTTCATCTGTCCGTTGGGGACGACACAACTTTGTCCAAGCTTTTATTCCTACATTTTTTTTAAACTTGGCACAAATATTTACCACTATGCGAACCTGTGCACCTGCGATTATGAGTTTGATGCATTTTTAGTGGAGGTATCCCCATTTTTAGTGGAGGTATTCCCCATTTTTAGTGGAGGTATCCCCCATTTTCGACTTAGAGATTTTTCGAATCACACATAATTTTGACCAAGTATTCCTTATGTTTTTTATTGAGAAACAGATATTTTAATATGGCTAGCCTTAATTATAAAGAAAACGGGTTCATAACCGAGTCATAAACTAATTTTCATTATAATTACCATGTTGTTTGTATCATTCATAGAGTACATGAGTGTATTTTGCACTAATCCATGGCTCAAATTAATTCATTTGTTGCATATATTCTGCTGAGTATAATAGGAAAGGGTCCCATAAATGGCCAGATTTAGTGTACAGTACCCCTTTAAGTTCCTTCCACTAATTATTGTGTGTGAAAACCTCCATTGAATCAGGGTGAACAACCATCTTTCAGAGCTATACATGCCTAACCAGTCTTTGTAACATACATAAATACATACATAAATGTTGTTCTACCCACTAAAGAGTTATGACTGATGCCAGACCATTGTCGGTATTGTTGGGTATCAGATAAATAGGATATAATTTACAAGTCAAGATAAGGGCATAAAAGAAGACAGTAATGTGTTTAGAATACTTAAGGGTTTTAATATTACAAATATAGTAAAACAAGAATAAGAAAGACAATATTACACCATTAAATACTTGTTTTATTATAAGTGTGCTAGTTTTCTTCCTTTCTTTGCATCCTTGTTGCAAAGAACAGCTGTAAGTTAGGGTACACAGGTTTTGAAATCTCGTTCTAAATGAGATTTCATGTCTGCCATGATTTCTGTAAGAGATTTTTTTTTTACATTCCAATGTAAATTAAAATGAACTGAAAACAATCAGCAGATGGGTGCCATACTTTCAGGAACACAGCTGAAGTAACTGTGTTAGTGCTGATCACAAACCCTGTGTACCCCTTCAGCATATTTTCAAAACCTGTATAGCCTTCAGCATTTTTTGGTGAGAGTGACCTCTTCAGCAGAAGTTAGCACAGTTATACTAGTAATAAAAGTAGTCTCTGAAGGTGTATAGTCTTTCTTATTTTATGGTTTATCAAAGGCTTGTGTGGCGGAATTCACCCTTCTGGTATAAAAAAAACAGAGTGGCTGACTGTTGGTCTCTCACCAGAATTGAGAAACAAACATAAATTCAGGTGACAGTGACTTAAAGTGAGAAGTTCTTGATTTAAACATGGCTATTATAAAATATGGGTATATGTGTCCTTATCAACAGATCTAGATGTTGGTAACTATTTCCAACAACTGTGGTCAAATGATGCCATGCAAGCCTGAATTTAGTGTGTCTGACATTTCCAGAATGAGGCCCCCAGAGGGTGAATTTAGTGATGCTATCCCACAACTGCTATGGGAGACCAAGGATCAGATTGAAGTTCCCAAGTTGATGTTTGTGATGTTCACCCATTAGTCACCTCGATTTTGCAATTTATCTTCTGCAAATTAGGGGATATAGAAACTCAACTGACAGCAACAGAAGGGAAAAATAACAAAAAACAATGTTAATTTGAGACTATAAATACTTCCCAGAAGATGAGGCCAAATAAGAATGAGGTCCCCAGAGTGAATTTGGTGATGCTAGGGTAGCATCACTAAATTCACACTTGTGGGGACCTCAATCTGCAAATGTCAGACAAACTAAATTCAGGTTAACTCCCTGTGTAAAATTGATAAAAACTTTGTTAAAATTTACATAATGTTTCTTCCCTAAGATGAAGGTCATCACTTTACATTGTTTCCTATTTAGAATGAAAGTGTCATTGACACTGTAGCTCAACTTGGAAAGGGAATAATTTAATGTATTAGTCAATGGAGCGATTAGGAATGTGGAAAGTTGAATGTCTAATACTAGTTTATAGACATGAAGAGAAAAGTAAAATCCAAGATGGCTGCTGGCGGCCATGTTTTCGGCCGAATGACCCCAAATGAGTCGTTCCCATCTACATGTCATCGTTAACATCCATGACAAATTTTATGATGATCAGACTAAAGGTACGACCTGTAGCCCATGCTAAAGAATTTAGTCATACAAAGAGTAAAATCCAAGATGGCTGCTGGCGGCCATGTTTTTTGGCCGAATGACCCCAAAATGACTCGTTCCCATCTACATGTCATTGTTAACATCCATGACAAATTTTATGATGATAAGACTAAAGGTACGACCTGTAGCCCGTGCTAAAGAATTTAGTCATACAAAGAGTAAAATCCAAGATGGCTGCTGGCGGCCATGTTTTTTGGCCGAATGACCCCAAAATTACTCGTTCCCATCTACATGTCAATATTAACATCCACGACAAATTTCATGATGATCAGACGAACAGTACGACATGTGACCCGTGCTAACAGATTAAATTTTGAAATCCAAGATGGCCGCTGGCGGCCATGTTTTTTGTCCGAATGACTCCAAAATGACTCGTTCCCATCTACATTCCAATTTCAACAGCCATGAAAATTTTTATGATGATCAGACTAAAGGTACGACCTGTAGCCCGTGCTAAAGGATTTAGTCATACAAAGAGTAAAATCAAAGATGGCTGCTGGCAGCCATGTTTTTTGGCCGAATGACCCCAAAATGACTCGTTCCCATCTACATGTCATTATTAACATTCATGACAAATTTTATGATGATCAGACTAAAGGTATGACCTGTAGCCCGTGCTAAAGAATTTAGTCATACAAAGAGTAAAATCCAAGATGGCTGCTGGCGGCCATGTTTTTTGGCCGAATGACCCCAAAATTACTCGTTCCCATCTACATGCCAATATTAACATCCATGACAAATTTCATGATGATCAGACGAACAGTACGACCTGTGGCCTGTGCTAATGGATTGAATTTTGAAATCCAAGATGGCCGCTGGTGGCCATTGTTTTTTGTCCGAATGACCCCAAAATGACTCGTTCCCATCTACATTCCAATTTCAACAGCCATGAAAATTTTTATGATGATCAGACTAAAGGATAGAACTACATCACAAGGTATCAAGATTGGTATATGATGTTTGTATTACAAAATGATATTAATGTTTGAACAAATATGTATAATTGTCTTCCAAAATGTTATTTAAAGATGGTGTATCTCTTCCCTGAACTTTCTGTATAAATTTGTATAAGATATTAATTTTGAGTCAAAGTTAAGTTAAAGAAATACTTTTTCCTTCAATCATTTTGCTATGAACTGGCATACCATGATATCCCCCCCCCCCCCAGATATCCCCCACCCATGATACATTTTTCCCCCACTTATTTGATATTAAGAGGTTATGAAATAATAAGAAAAGTTATTTTGGAATTTGTTTTTAGTTTATTTTTGACTTGTCAACCCCTCACACCCACCCAACAGCTACATAATTATGTCAATATATTAGCTCATGATTTATAAGGGTGTGGGGGGGGGGGGAATTACCCAGGGCGGGGGAGATAAATTATTACAACAAAACAGAAAATTTGACTACTTTATGAATATTACCAGCGCAAGATTTATTATTATAAATCTCTCTTTTAATAGACTTTTAAGTGAAATATGGTGCATCTTGTTTCTCTTGTGTGCTTATGGTAATGCCATAGACATGTCTTGAAATGGATTTTTATTTCAAGTCATTTACGTTCAGATTTCAACATTGTGTCTATCTATGAGGGCGACTATTGTATCTTTCTATTTACTTGTTCAAAATAAAATGTTTTTTTTCAGGTCTGACTGGTAGTGGAAAGACTGAACTTCTGAAAATTCTTGGTGAAAAGGGAGAACAGATCCTTGATATCGAAGGTCTCGCTAATCACAGAGGATCGGTGCTTGGTTACAATGGTAAACAGCCATCTCAGAAAATGTTTCAGTCATTGTTACGAGAGCAATTACAGACATTCTCCAAATCTAAGCCAATATGGGTCGAATCGGAGAGTGTGAAAGTGGGCAATCGCACGATTCCAGAATCCTTGTTTCTTAAAATGCTATCGGGACATCGTTTCAAAATAGAGGCTCCAATCGAAGATCGTGTTAAATACACCATTCAGAGCTACTCTCACTGGATTGAGACTGACAAACTATTTGAGATAGTGGACAGGCTAGAGCGGTATTCTGGCAAGAAAACGGCTGAAACTTGGAGGGAGATGATTCATCAGGGAAAATGGGAGGAGTTAGTAGAGAGTATACTTGTCAATCATTATGATCCCACCTACACAAGGTCACAGAGGAAGTACTATGGTAACACTGTTACAAAGCTTTCACTCAACTCGCTGACGGATGATGAGTTTCATAAAGTTGCCTCAGAACTCGTTGGTACATCAGATGATGTTGCCCAAAGCAGATTTCTTGGTACAGTTTGACTAACATCTGTAATTGTAAAATAACTTGATATATCACATGAAACCCCTATAATATCATTAAAAAATCCATTACATATTATAAAGTTATTATACAATGTTGTGTACAGTATGTGGTTTTCTTGTACGAGTCCAGGCTGTGGTGAAAAGTCATATTGGACTAGACACGCCAGTGTCGAGTCCAATATGACTTTTCACCACAACCTGGACGAGTACAAGAAAAACTCAAACTGTACACAACATTGTATAATGACATTTTTATTATCCATCTGTATGTTTATCCAAATTTTGAGGTTATTTTTGGTATTTGTCGGCACTTAATTCTCTATAAAAGCCTGTATATTGATCATCAGAAAGCATGATTTGGAAAAGTAAACACGGAAGTGAGAAAAAAACTCAATGCGGATGTGAAACGTCTGCTAAAATCCATCAGTGTTGCGCACGCATCACAATTTCACCGATTCATTTCGCAATAGAGTTAATTCGTGACGTAACGGAGTCCCAATAAAAACGTTATATTGTACAGTCGGGAGTCCAATATGACTTTCGGGAGTCCAATATGACTTTTTCCAGGACTATCACGTGGCGGCTTTTGTCCAATCGGAAATGGTGTTAGTTGAGGGATGGATAATAATTTCTTATCTGTCACTAGTGGCTAATAGCTAATAGTTCAAGCGGTAATCATTTCACTTTATACATGCGCGCGTGACATAATTTTGATTCCGTACCATTCTGTGAATTACTATTGAAAACTGATTATTTGTTTTGATTAAAATTATATTATTGACAAATGTTACCAATCAATAACCCAAAAGACGTCAAATAAAAACGATACTAAAAGGGACTATAATTCGTTGCGCGTGTAGCGCAGTACTGACTTATAGTTGTGAAGCATCTGAGCCAACACATTCAAGACTTGTATACAGTTTGCGTGTTCTCTACATAGCTGATGTTGTTAAAAAGGCATAAAGCTTAAAGCTGCTTACACATGGGTGCGGCAGGACGATCGAGTTTGTGCAATCATGAAGCACCGGACCTTACATATTGGCGCGGCGCGGCCAATTGACGCGCAGCAACATTTTTAATGGAACCGTGAGCCATTTTGCAGAGCGATCGCGCGACGATACACTGTCAGATCAAAGCATTCCACACATATTCATCGGGTCAACTCACCTCAAGCATATCGCAAGTCTTTGTTGTGGGCTGATTGGCTTCCGCACCCTGTATTCTTTCTTTATATCATCTTTGATGAAGAAAAGTATCCGTGCGAACTGTTCCCTTGACGTTCTAAAGTATAAATTTTGTCCTCATCTGAATAGAGTTCACGGTATAAATGATTAAATACACCATGTAAATATCTCTTCTTATTAATTGGGTGTACCCAAAACCTTCTATTTCTCTTCCTTTTTCGTTGTCGATACAAATATGCCAGTGCTATTATAACAAGTGTGTCATCAGACACTGCCTTCATTCTAGAAACTAATGTTATGAAACACAATACTTCAGGCGTTTATAATTACTCTGCCGCGGCCATGTGAAAGCGACACTCTCGCGGCGATGACAAAAAGTTTATTCGCTAGATAACCGCGCCGCTTCCATGTGTAAGCGGCTTTAGTTTATTTCTCATGTGATATACAAGATCTTCAACTCGTTATGTTGGGATATAAGATTTTATCAAACTCGTTTCATAAAATCTTATATCCCAACATAACTCATTGGAGATCCTCTATATCTCCATTTTAAGTTGATACGGAACAAAATAACTAAATCATTGTATTTCAATGGATAAATCTCATATAGAACAACAAAGTTATGGGGGCATATAGGAATCAGCTTGTCTGTTCATCTGTCCGTTGGGGACGACACAACTTTGTCCAAGCTTTTATTCCTACATTTTTTTTAAACTTGGCACAAATATTTACCACTATGCGAACCTGTGCACCTGCGATTATGAGTTTGATGCATTTTTAGTGGAGGTATTCCCCATTTTTAGTGGAGGTATTCCCCATTTTTAGTGGAGGTATTCCCCATTTTTAGTGGAGGTATTCCCCATTTTTAGTGGAGGTATTCCCCATTTTTAGTGGAGGTATCCCCATTTTTAGTGGAGGTATTCCCCATTTTTAGTGAAGGTATCCCCCATTTTTAGTGGAGGTATTCCCCATTTTTAGTGGAGGTATCCCCCATTTTTAGTGGAGGTATCCCCCATTTTCGACTTAGAGATTTTTCGAATCACACATAATTTTGACCAAGTATTCCTTATGTTTTTTATTGAGAAACAGATATTTTAATATGGCTAGCCTTAATTATAAAGAAAACGGGTTCATAACCGAGTCATAAACTAATTTTCATTATAATTACCATGTTGTTTGTATCATTCATAGAGTACATGAGTGTATTTTGCACTAATCCATGGCTCAAATTAATTCATTTGTTGCATATATTCTGCTGAGTATAATAGGAAAGGGTCCCATAAATGGCCAGATTTAGTGTACAGTACCCCTTTAAGTTCCTTCCACTAATTATTGTGTGTGAAAACCTCCATTGAATCAGGGTGAACAACCATCTTTCAGAGCTATACATGCCTAACCAGTCTTTGTAACATACATAAATACATACATAAATGTTGTTCTACCCACTAAAGAGTTATGACTGATGCCAGACCATTGTCGGTATTGTTGGGTATCAGATAAATAGGATATAATTTACAAGTCAAGATAAGGGCATAAAAGAAGACAGTAATGTGTTTAGAATACTTAAGGGTTTTAATATTACAAATATAGTAAAACAAGAATAAGAAAGACAATATTACACCATTAAATACTTGTTTTATTATAAGTGTGCTAGTTTTCTTCCTTTCTTTGCATCCTTGTTGCAAAGAACAGCTGTAAGTTAGGGTACACAGGTTTTGAAATCTCGTTCTAAATGAGATTTCATGTCTGCCATGATTTCTGTAAGAGATTTTTTTTTTACATTCCAATGTAAATTAAAATGAACTGAAAACAATCAGCAGATGGGTGCCATACTTTCAGGAACACAGCTGAAGTAACTGTGTTAGTGCTGATCACAAACCCTGTGTACCCCTTCAGCATATTTTCAAAACCTGTATAGCCTTCAGCATTTTTTGGTGAGAGTGACCTCTTCAGCAGAAGTTAGCACAGTTATACTAGTAATAAAAGTAGTCTCTGAAGGTGTATAGTCTTTCTTATTTTATGGTTTATCAAAGGCTTGTGTGGCGGAATTCACCCTTCTGGTATAAAAAAAACAGAGTTGCTGACTGTTGGTCTCTCACCAGAATTGAGAAACAAACATAAATTCAGGTGACAGTGACTTAAAGTGAGAAGTTCTTGATTTAAACATGGCTATTATAAAATATGGGTATATGTGTCCTTATCAACAGATCTAGATGTTGGTAACTATTTCCAACAACTGTGGTCAAATGATGCCATGCAAGCCTGAATTTAGTGTGTCTGACATTTCCAGAATGAGGCCCCCAGAGGGTGAATTTAGTGATGCTATCCCACAACTGCTATGGGAGACCAAGGATCAGATTGAAGTTCCCAAGTTGATGTTTGTGATGTTCACCCATTAGTCACCTCGATTTTGCAATTTATCTTCTGCAAATTAGGGGATATAGAAACTCAACTGACAGCAACAGAAGGGAAAAATAACAAAAAACAATGTTAATTTGAGACTATAAATACTTCCCAGAAGATGAGGCCAAATAAGAATGAGGTCCCCAGAGTGAATTTGGTGATGCTAGGGTAGCATCACTAAATTCACACTTGTGGGGACCTCAATCTGCAAATGTCAGACAAACTAAATTCAGGTTAACTCCCTGTGTAAAATTGATAAAAACTTTGTTAAAATTTACATAATGTTTCTTCCCTAAGATGAAGGTCATCACTTTACATTGTTTCCTATTTAGAATGAAAGTGTCATTGACACTGTAGCTCAACTTGGAAAGGGAATAATTTAATGTATTAGTCAATGGAGCGATTAGGAATGTGGAAAGTTGAATGTCTAATACTAGTTTATAGACATGAAGAGAAAAGTAAAATCCAAGATGGCTGCTGGCGGCCATGTTTTCGGCCGAATGACCCCAAATGAGTCGTTCCCATCTACATGTCATCGTTAACATCCATGACAAATTTTATGATGATCAGACTAAAGGTACGACCTGTAGCCCATGCTAAAGAATTTAGTCATACAAAGAGTAAAATCCAAGATGGCTGCTGGCGGCCATGTTTTTTGGCCGAATGACCCCAAAATGACTCGTTCCCATCTACATGTCATTGTTAACATCCATGACAAATTTTATGATGATAAGACTAAAGGTACGACCTGTAGCCCGTGCTAAAGAATTTAGTCATACAAAGAGTAAAATCCAAGATGGCTGCTGGCGGCCATGTTTTTTGGCCGAATGACCCCAAAATTACTCGTTCCCATCTACATGTCAATATTAACATCCACGACAAATTTCATGATGATCAGACGAACAGTACGACATGTGACCCGTGCTAACAGATTAAATTTTGAAATCCAAGATGGCCGCTGGCGGCCATGTTTTTTGTCCGAATGACTCCAAAATGACTCGTTCCCATCTACATTCCAATTTCAACAGCCATGAAAATTTTTATGATGATCAGACTAAAGGTACGACCTGTAGCCCGTGCTAAAGGATTTAGTCATACAAAGAGTAAAATCAAAGATGGCTGCTGGCAGCCATGTTTTTTGGCCGAATGACCCCAAAATGACTCGTTCCCATCTACATGTCATTATTAACATTCATGACAAATTTTATGATGATCAGACTAAAGGTATGACCTGTAGCCCGTGCTAAAGAATTTAGTCATACAAAGAGTAAAATCCAAGATGGCTGCTGGCGGCCATGTTTTTTGGCCGAATGACCCCAAAATTACTCGTTCCCATCTACATGCCAATATTAACATCCATGACAAATTTCATGATGATCAGACGAACAGTACGACCTGTGGCCTGTGCTAATGGATTGAATTTTGAAATCCAAGATGGCCGCTGGTGGCCATTGTTTTTTGTCCGAATGACCCCAAAATGACTCGTTCCCATCTACATTCCAATTTCAACAGCCATGAAAATTTTTATGATGATCAGACTAAAGGATAGAACTACATCACAAGGTATCAAGATTGGTATATGATGTTTGTATTACAAAATGATATTAATGTTTGAACAAATATGTATAATTGTCTTCCAAAATGTTATTTAAAGATGGTGTATCTCTTCCCTGAACTTTCTGTATAAATTTGTATAAGATATTAATTTTGAGTCAAAGTTAAGTTAAAGAAATACTTTTTCCTTCAATCATTTTGCTATGAACTGGCATACCATGATATCCCCCCCCCCCCCCAGATATCCCCCACCCATGATACATTTTTCCCCCACTTATTTGATATTAAGAGGTTATGAAATAATAAGAAAAGTTATTTTGGAATTTGTTTTTAGTTTATTTTTGACTTGTCAACCCCTCACACCCACCCAACAGCTACATAATTATGTCAATATATTAGCTCATGATTTATAAGGGTGTGGGGGGGGGGGGGGGGGGGGGAATTACCCAGGGCGGGGGAGATAAATTATTACAACAAAACAGAAAATTTGACTACTTTATGAATATTACCAGCGCAAGATTTATTATTATAAATCTCTCTTTTAATAGACTTTTAAGTGAAATATGGTGCATCTTGTTTCTCTTGTGTGCTTATGGTAATGCCATAGACATGTCTTGAAATGGATTTTTATTTCAAGTCATTTACGTTCAGATTTCAACATTGTGTCTATCTATGAGGGCGACTATTGTATCTTTCTATTTACTTGTTCAAAATAAAATGTTTTTTTTCAGGTCTGACTGGTAGTGGAAAGACTGAACTTCTGAAAATTCTTGGTGAAAAGGGAGAACAGATCCTTGATATCGAAGGTCTCGCTAATCACAGAGGATCGGTGCTTGGTTACAATGGTAAACAGCCATCTCAGAAAATGTTTCAGTCATTGTTACGAGAGCAATTACAGACATTCTCCAAATCTAAGCCAATATGGGTCGAATCGGAGAGTGTGAAAGTGGGCAATCGCACGATTCCAGAATCCTTGTTTCTTAAAATGCTATCGGGACATCGTTTCAAAATAGAGGCTCCAATCGAAGATCGTGTTAAATACACCATTCAGAGCTACTCTCACTGGATTGAGACTGACAAACTATTTGAGATAGTGGACAGGCTAGAGCGGTATTCTGGCAAGAAAACGGCTGAAACTTGGAGGGAGATGATTCATCAGGGAAAATGGGAGGAGTTAGTAGAGAGTATACTTGTCAATCATTATGATCCCACCTACACAAGGTCACAGAGGAAGTACTATGGTAACACTGTTACAAAGCTTTCACTCAACTCGCTGACGGATGATGAGTTTCATAAAGTTGCCTCAGAACTCGTTGGTACATCAGATGATGTTGCCCAAAGCAGATTTCTTGGTACAGTTTGACTAACATCTGTAATTGTAAAATAACTTGATATATCACATGAAACCCCTATAATATCATTAAAAAATCCATTACATATTATAAAGTTATTATACAATGTTGTGTACAGTATGTGGTTTTCTTGTACGAGTCCAGGCTGTGGTGAAAAGTCATATTGGACTAGACACGCCAGTGTCGAGTCCAATATGACTTTTCACCACAACCTGGACGAGTACAAGAAAAACTCAAACTGTACACAACATTGTATAATGACATTTTTATTATCCATCTGTATGTTTATCCAAATTTTGAGGTTATTTTTGGTATTTGTCGGCACTTAATTCTCTATAAAAGCCTGTATATTGATCATCAGAAAGCATGATTTGGAAAAGTAAACACGGAAGTGAGAAAAAAACTCAATGCGGATGTGAAACGTCTGCTAAAATCCATCAGTGTTGCGCACGCATCACAATTTCACCGATTCATTTCGCAATAGAGTTAATTCGTGACGTAACGGAGTCCCAATAAAAACGTTATATTGTACAGTCGGGAGTCCAATATGACTTTCGGGAGTCCAATATGACTTTTTCCAGGACTATCACGTGGCGGCTTTTGTCCAATCGGAAATGGTGTTAGTTGAGGGATGGATAATAATTTCTTATCTGTCACTAGTGGCTAATAGCTAATAGTTCAAGCGGTAATCATTTCACTTTATACATGCGCGCGTGACATAATTTTGATTCCGTACCATTCTGTGAATTACTATTGAAAACTGATTATTTGTTTTGATTAAAATTATATTATTGACAAATGTTACCAATCAATAACCCAAAAGACGTCAAATAAAAACGATACTAAAAGGGACTATAATTCGTTGCGCGTGTAGCGCAGTACTGACTTATAGTTGTGAAGCATCTGAGCCAACACATTCAAGACTTGTATACAGTTTGCGTGTTCTCTACATAGCTGATGTTGTTAAAAAGGCATAAAGCTTAAAGCTGCTTACACATGGGTGCGGCAGGACGATCGAGTTTGTGCAATCATGAAGCACCGGACCTTACATATTGGCGCGGCGCGGTCAATTGACGCGCAGCAACATTTTTAATGGAACCGTGAGCCATTTTGCAGAGCGATCGCGCGACGATACACTGTCAGATCAAAGCATTCCACACATATTCATCGGGTCAACTCACCTCAAGCATATCGCAAGTCTTTGTTGTGGGCTGATTGGCTTCCGCACCCTGTATTCTTTCTTTATATCATCTTTGATGAAGAAAAGTATCCGTGCGAACTGTTCCCTTGACATTCTAAAGTATAAATTTTGTCCTCATCTGAATAGAGTTCACGGTATAAATGATTAAATACACCATGTAAATATCTCTTCTTATTAATTGGGTGTACCCAAAACCTTCTATTTCTCTTCCTTTTTCGTTGTCGATACAAATATGCCAGTGCTATTATAACAAGTGTGTCATCAGACACTGCCTTCATTCTAGAAACTAATGTTATGAAACACAATACTTCAGGCGTTTATAATTATTCTGCCGCGGCCATGTGAAAGCGACACTCTCGCGGCGATGACAAAAAGTTTATTCGCTAGATAACCGCGCCGCTTCCATGTGTAAGCGGCTTTAGTTTATTTCTCATGTGATATACAAGATCTTCAACTCGTTATGTTGGGATATAAGATTTTATCAAACTCGTTTCATAAAATCTTATATCCCAACATAACTCATTGGAGATCCTCTATATCTCCATTTTAAGTTGATACGGAACAAAATAACTAAATCATTGTATTTCAATGGATAAATCTCATATAGAACAACAAAGTTATGGGGGCATATAGGAATCAGCTTGTCTGTTCATCTGTCCGTTGGGGACGACACAACTTTGTCCAAGCTTTTATTCCTACATTTTTTTTAAACTTGGCACAAATATTTACCACTATGCGAACCTGTGCACCTGCGATTATGAGTTTGATGCATTTTTAGTGGAGGTATTCCCCATTTTTAGTGGAGGTATTCCCCATTTTTAGTGGAGGTATTCCCCATTTTTAGTGGAGGTATTCCCCATTTTTAGTGGAGGTATCCCCATTTTTAGTGGAGGTATTCCCCATTTTTAGTGAAGGTATCCCCCATTTTTAGTGGAGGTATTCCCCATTTTTAGTGGAGGTATCCCCCATTTTCGACACATAATTTTGACCAAGTATTCCTTATGTTTTTTATTGAGAAACAGATATTTTAATATGGCTAGCCTTAATTATAAAGAAAACGGGTTCATAACCGAGTCATAAACTAATTTTCATTATAATTACCATGTTGTTTGTATCGTTCATAGAGTACATGAGTGTATTTTGCACTAATCCATGGCTCAAATTAATTCATTTGTTGCATATATTCTGCTGAGTATAATAGGAAAGGGTCCCATAAATGGCCAGATTTAGTGTACAGTACCCCTTTAAGTTCCTTCCACTAATTATTGTGTGTGAAAACCTCCATTGAATCAGGGTGAACAACCATCTTTCAGAGCTATACATGCCTAACCAGTCTTTGTAACATACATAAATACATACATAAATGTTGTTCTACCCACTAAAGAGTTATGACTGATGCCAGACCATTGTCGGTATTGTTGGGTATCAGATAAATAGGATATAATTTACAAGTCAAGATAAGGGCATAAAAGAAGACAGTAATGTGTTTAGAATACTTAAGGGTTTTAATATTACAAATATAGTAAAACAAGAATAAGAAAGACAATATTACACCATTAAATACTTGTTTTATTATAAGTGTGCTAGTTTTCTTCCTTTCTTTGCATCCTTGTTGCAAAGAACAGCTGTAAGTTAGGGTACACAGGTTTTGAAATCTCGTTCTAAATGAGATTTCATGTCTGCCATGATTTCTGTAAGAGATTTTTTTTTTACATTCCAATGTAAATTAAAATGAACTGAAAACAATCAGCAGATGGGTGCCATACTTTCAGGAACACAGCTGAAGTAACCGTGTTAGTGCTGATCACAAACCCTGTGTACCCCTTCAGCATATTTTCAAAACCTGTATAGCCTTCAGCATTTTTTGGTGAGAGTGACCTCTTCAGCAGAAGTTAGCACAGTTATACTAGTAATAAAAGTAGTCTCTGAAGGTGTATAGTCTTTCTTATTTTATGGTTTATCAAAGGCTTGTGTGGCGGAATTCACCCTTCTGGTATAAAAAAAACAGAGTTGCTGACTGTTGGTCTCTCACCAGAATTGAGAAACAAACATAAATTCAGGTGACAGTGACTTAAAGTGAGAAGTTCTTGATTTAAACATGGCTATTATAAAATATGGGTATATGTGTCCTTATCAACAGATCTAGATGTTGGTAACTATTTCCAACAACTGTGGTCAAATGATGCCATGCAAGCCTGAATTTAGTGTGTCTGACATTTCCAGAATGAGGCCCCCAGAGGGAGAATTTAGTGATGCTATCCCACAACTGCTATGGGAGACCAAGGATCAGATTGAAGTTCCCAAGTTGATGTTTGTGATGTTCACCCATTAGTCACCTCGATTTTGCAATTTATCTTCTGCAAATTAGGGGATATAGAAACTCAACTGACAGCAACAGAAGGGAAAAATAACAAAAAACAATGTTAATTTGAGACTATAAATACTTCCCAGAAGATGAGGCCAAATAAGAATGAGGTCCCCAGAGTGAATTTGGTGATGCTAGGGTAGCATCACTAAATTCACACTTGTGGGGACCTCAATCTGCAAATGTCAGACAAACTAAATTCAGGTTAACTCCCTGTGTAAAATTGATAAAAACTTTGTTAAAATTTACATAATGTTTCTTCCCTAAGATGAAGATCTTCACTTTACATTGTTTCCTATTTAGAAAAAGTATGCAGCTGTAATTTCCAGAAATGGTCAAGATCCAGTCTCTTTGAAAAGCAAAAGAAAATACTATCGGATGAACGTCTTTAGATTTTAGAATTAAAATTCGTTTCTGCATTGATGGGATTCCCTCCATTTCGTTGGGGAGTGGCACAGAATACGGGCGATTTCATTGGTTAATGATGTAACATATCACTTCATAGATCAGAGTTCAATGACATGTTGACAATTTTCCCAACACAACTAAAGTTCTAAAACTACAGGCGATATATCCATTTTTGAATTTTATCAGTCAACGATATTCATGACTGATTATTCTTTCGCATCTTGTTATATTTATAACTGTTTCTAAATACTACGATTCTCACAAACATTTACTCCACCAGGAAAGTACTCCATATTTGGAAATGGTTTGTTACATCATGTTGGGAATTCCGCGTCATCATAGAAATGAAATATAATCGAGAGATAGGATTTTTGTCGGCTTTTCAAAGAGGCTGGTCAAGACCTTATATGTAATTAATGACGAAAAAGCGTTAACATAAGCAGTCCATGGTATGCTGTCAATTAGCACCAATCTCATAAAGTCTCACAACAAAAGCAGTCCAGGGCATGCTGTCAACACCAGGCCATGTCCAGTCACCAACGTTCAATCATGAGAATGCTCCAGGGCATGTTGCTGCATTCCACTAAAACTACCTATGTCCAGTTCTATCAACCACAGCACCACGTTTTATCAATTCGCAGAGAATACTGGCAATATTTTTGCAGTCATCTGTAAAGAAGATTAAAGTGGTGTGAAACAATCCGCTGTGGTGTTCAGAATGGAGTAGTAAATAATCCTGCCCAATAGGGCTGTAACGATTCATCGTGAATTCAATGTATCACGATACACTTTCAATCGTGTCATGTGTATCGCTATACAGGAAATAAAATTATTTCTGAAGATGGGCATGTGCTTAAGAGCAACACCTGCAATTTTCTCTCAAGTATACATGTTTATTATGTGTGTTTGACTCATCTAACTAACTATTCAACTGCATTTTAGTTTAACATGTACAGTAATGCCCAAAGTAATTGACCACTTAACCACAGCAGAATTATGGGTAATTTTTCAGGATTTAGTCGGAAATATGGCTTGTTGCCATTCAACAAGCCATATTTCCGACTAAATCCTGAAACATTACCCATAATTCTGCTGTGGTTAAGGGGTCAATTACTTTGGGCATTACGGTACTCCATCTCCAATTAGAACATGTTCTGAGGAGTGTATTAAAAGTCTGTATCAAATATTTCATTAATTTTTTTACTTATAATGATCACCGGAAAGGGCAGAAGCAAGAATTATTTGTTATATTTCGAGACATCAAAATGCCACAAGCCATTAAATTCAGATCAAAGAGTACATGGATGGATAGACAATTAGAAAAATAAAACGAAAGGGTTGAGATTTATAAAAGACATAAAAAGATACAAATATTGCTAAGTGACCACTCAGGGTACAGCAAAATGGTTGTGTAAATTAAAATTATAAATGAATGTGAAATAACATTTGATCTTACCAATGCCACTGTGATGTCGGCCCTGGTGTCTTAGCCCAAGATCTCCTAGCATTTCCATCATGCCTTTTGGATATTTTGTTGTTACTGCTGCATGTACCTGCAGACAAACCGTAAGGAATTTTTTTTTTATTGATTTGATATCAGTTCAAAAAGGAAAATATTTATATTTATATATATATATATATATATATCAGATTTATGGAGACACAGACTCAGTATAAGTGTTCATGGCATCGAATGTGCTTGCTTCAGTGAGAGTGAACAAATTCTCATTTCTTATCGAAATGGCCACGTATTGATCAGAATGGCACATTATACAAACTTCACATGGAATAATTGATCCGAGGATTCTAGTGTCGGAAACGACAATCGAAATCTGCCGATTATGACCCATCGGATGACAATCGGCAAGTTTGGGTTTTAACATCGGCATTACAGATTATCTAAATAATAATCAGGTGCTTTTTTTTCTTCAATAAACTGTCTTAAATATGACGATGTTTTGTTGAATAAATGACCAGTAAATGTGGGGAAAGTGTTACCAAACACAAACTTGATATATACAGCCATGTCTCTTCAGAATATCAATACCCCGGGTCTATGTTAATACCAATACCCCGGGTCAATTTTAGAACAATATATCACAGCGGGGATCGCCGGGAAAGCACGTAACACTTTGGGTTAGAGCGACGTTAACATGATTGTGCATATCTTGATAAATGATAAATTATTGGCATACTGGAACAGTCGTTTCAGTCAACTGATTTTATCAGCATGTGATGTGCAAAAAGGACATCTCATGTACGCCGATAGTTAACTTTAAAGTTCGTCAACATGCAGACATTTTGATTTATGTATGTCAGACAATCAAAATGTATACATACATAGTACAATGCTATCTGTATACACAGCGACAGCATAACACAGGTAGAACCCAAAAGTATATGTCACGTGACACTTAATTGCTCAGTTGACTGCACTATTCTTGTATTAAATTGAGCATAATATAACATGTGTATTAGTTGTAAGGCGCAGGAATAAAAACTGTACTAGCATTAATAGTCAGATATTAAAAATAAATTTATTTACTATCTGTAATTAATCTTTTACATGGGTAAGTTAATGCATTGCATCGTCGATATAATACATCAACAACAACAAAGACCATTTGTGTTTAATCTACATATTATAAGGCATCTAAGAAAGGTACAAATGTAACTCTAGACAGAAGAATCAAGAGAAATATAACAATGGCTGCCGAGTGCCGACAGGCCCCCTCACTACAGGACATGTGCCTGTATTCGTTCACAAGTTTATACCTATATACTTACCCAAATATATACTTATGTATACTAGTGCATATTACTGCTGTTGGTACTTCCTAATCTAAGTATTATATAACACAAATAACATATTCTGGTACAATTATTACAATAATCGGCATCGGAATCGGCCATTGTGATCTCAAATAATCGGCGCAAGGCTCTTTTTGATAGAGGATTTGTTGTGAGCACGGAGGATTCGATGTGATGCCAACAAAGGTTCAAATTTTTTTGGTGCATTTTTTAGCTATTAAAATGTGGTGACTCATACAAAGAGGTTCAATGCTTGATAATAAACATGTACATGTAAATGCTAATATTTGGTCATTTGCCCAGTGGGGAGACCCTTCTCACACATGTATTGACCATTGAATGGGTGTAGATGATGCCGGTATGTTAGATATCCTGTTCACTACTCAGGTACTTTCAACGAAAAAATCAGTAAAACCCTCGATAATTCCAATTAAATTGTCACAATTTTGCACTATTTAAATCATGTGCTCATAGGCAGATATCTTGCCAATTCAAACTGTCATTTTCAACTCATATCTGATATAATGTAGAAGTGAGGCTAGGGGTAAACACAAATGTCAACGTTGAAGTGTTGTGATTGTCAATGGGGATTTGCTTTGTCGACATATACAACAAATAGACAATGGATGCATGGCACTGTAGCCAGTTGGGGCCTCTAGAAGCTCACTGGAGCTATGAAAATTGAGTCCAAGTTTCCATAGACGTAAACCAGTTGGTGAAATCGGTAGGGATAATACTGGTTTACGTCGAAGTACGGTAGCCTTAATCTCCTATAACAGAATTTGCGCTCAGGTGACATTTTTTGTCAATTTTAATCGACATTATCATACACATCATTACAAAATGCTACATTTACACATGTATCACAAATAGTGATATTTTATGGTCATAATGATGTACTATAAGCAAGCCTTGTCTAAAATTGGCAGAATGAGGTCCCAGAGAGTGAATTTAATGATGCTACCCCACACAGCGGGCTAGTATCACCAAATTCACCCTCTGGAGACCTCATTCTGCTTAGGCCTCATCTTCTGGGAAGTATTGTTTTTAGTTACTTTTTCCCTTCTGTTCAGTTTTTATATCCCCAAATTTGCAGAAGATAATGCATAAACAAGGTGACTAATGGTGAACATCATCAACTTTAACTGGGGAACTTCAATCTGATCCCAGATCTTCCATAGTTGTTGAGGCCCTTAGCAGAATGAGGTCCACAGACGGTGAATTTTGTGAAGCTAGCCTGTCGTTCAGGATATATAGCATCACTAAATTCACCCTCTGTGGACCTGATTCTGCAAATGTCAGACACACTATTTTAAGGCTTTACTATAATCTAACTAGTGTGTTAAATTACGCACAAAATTAATTAGGAGTAATCTCACATTTGATCTGTTTGTTTAGTCCAGAGAAGACCCGAACTGTTACGACGTTCATGAGGTCAAATGAGTTTGTATTCTCTTGAAATTAAGTAAACATCATGATAAAATATATCTGTGATAAAATTTATTTTTCACCTTAAATAACTACTTTCATTTGACAACTCTTGTGGAGTTCAGTACAAATATAATGTTTTCTATCTTATAAACCGGGTAACTTTCACAATTGTGACATTTTATTACCGTCATTGGTGATTTTAGATGAGAGGGTGATTTACACTTAGTCTGCTATAGAAGAGTAAGGTAACCATACTTCGACGTAAACCATGATTATCCCTACTAATTTCCCTTGCTGGTTTAATGCGAAGGACACTTGGACTAGAAATTGGAATGCCAAAATCTCATTAACCCTTTCAGTGCCAAGTCCAATTTTTGTATCAACCCATATTTCCTTGATCATTTTTCAAATTTATTGATTATAATAATGTGATGCATTGATGGAAAGAGCTCTAAGCTCTATCTTTGGAAAATATAGGAAAAGAATGTTAAAATTACAAGGTGGGATATATTGCTACCATTTTCAAGAAGATTATGATACAATTTATCTGCACTGAGCAAATAGGCTATAGCAAAGATGCATCCATAACGAATACTCACTTTCTTTATGTTCACCCAGGAATTAAAATATGGTTGGACTTCAAGGTTGAAATGCTTGCTCTGCTTCGGTAACCTACAAATAACACATACAATAATCAACACCATCATCTCCATGCTTATTATTCAGGCATTGAACCATTAGATTTAGTTACGTTCTACACTTGTCATGAACTGCACTCCATAGGGGATTGACAATACAGACCGGCATTTTTTCTTGCCCTAATCAACTTCAGTTGACACAATGTATCTTTATACCTTCACACTAACTCAGGAACATGCAACATGAAAATGAAATATTCAAATTATTATACAGAATGAAGCCTCAAAATATGATGTGATCATTTGCATAATGAGGCCCCCAGTGGGTGAATTTAGTAATGCTGCCATCACAGTGGGCTAGCATCACCAAATTCATCCTCTCTGGACCTCATTCTGTATGGCCGCATTTGCTGTGGGAGACCTATATCGACATTAGATTTAAGTTCGCAGATGGTGGTGTACACCCATTGGGCACCTCTGTTATACATTGTGTCGTCAGATAATTTGAGGATATAGAGAAACTAAACTAAAAAGGAAACATTCTAAAAGAACTAAAACACTTGTTAGGAAAAGATGGGGCCTGAGCAGAATGAGGTCCCCCGACGGTGAAGTTAGTTATGCTAGCCTGCTGTGTGGGGTAGCATCACTAATTCACCATCCGGGGGACCTCATTCTGCAAATGTACACCCATTGGGCACCTCTGTTATACATTGTGTCGTCTGATAATTTGAGGATATAGAGAAACTAAACTAAAAAGGAAACATTCTAAAAGAACTAAAACACTTGTTAGGAAAAGATGGGGCCTGAGTAGAATGAGGTCCCCCGACGGTGAAGTTAGTTATGCTAGCCTGCTGTGTGGGGTAGCATCACTAATTCACCCCCGGGGGACCTCATTCTGCAAATGTCCAGCACAATATTTTGAGGTCTGAACAGAATTATTTATTTTCGGCTCATGTGTTTACTGAACTGTAATTGGCTCTGTTTGCTCGACATTGCGGATGTCTTAGTTCAGCGATGGTAAAACAAACAATCTGTCTTGCGTGTTGAGCTGTTCAGATGAACCAACAAGTGAGAGTACATGTATTTCTTGATATACATGTGGATAATAACAGTAACTCTATCCCTACCGTAGTCCAAAATTGACTATACATTGAATGGATATCTTTATCCCGTAGATTTTAGACTACAGTAATGGCCAAATTAATCGACTCCTTAACCACAGCAGAATTATGGGTAATTTTTCAGGATTTAGTCAGAAATATGGCTTGTTGCCACCCACTGAGAGCTTTCCGATGAATGGCAATAAGCCATATTTCTAACTAAATCATGAAAAATTACTCATAATTATGCTTTGGTTAAGGAGTCAATTATTTAGAGCATTCCTGTACTCCATTCCATGCTAATGACCACTTGTTGGTACACATGCAAACTGCATGTATACTTAGAGCAGAGACGTCACTTTATACAAGCTCATAGTGACATTTTAATTTACCAAACCAGGCACAATTTAATGGAGTCTAAATGGACTACAAGCACTCACATCTTCAGCAAATCCCAATCTCCACATGTCACAAATACTGAAGTTTTGTTTCCTCCAACTAGGCCATTGTCTTTCATCCATGCATCAAAATCCTGTAGCACTTGCTCTAAGTGAGGTTTCCCATCCACCATTTCTTGAATAATGCCTGTCAACTGAAATGTGTGTACACATAATGATAACAAAGTTATTGTATCCAATTTGCACAAAATAGAATGTATGTAAAGTGTAACAAAACACCTCAAAATAAGTAAGTTCCCCCCTGACATTTTACATGTGTATATCGTATCTCAATAATCCCAAGGTTAATTATCTGGAAATTATACAGGTATATGCAGTATATCAGGACTGATGAAGTGAGGCAATGCCAACTCACTGCATGTTTAAGTGAGCATTGTTCATGCAGAGGTACAGTAATGCCCTAAATAATCAACTCCTTAACTACAACAGAATTATGGGTTATTTCTCGATAAATTACCCATAATTCTGCTGTGGTGAAGGAGTTGATTATTTAGGGCATTATAGTAGTGCTCGACTCAAGTCACAAAACCGTTATGAGAGTAGAAAACTAACTTGAAGACTCATATGAAGAGCAGCTTAGTTCTTCATGTAACCCCATGTCACAACAAGACTTGGAGGCGCCTAGATCATGCTGTGAATCACTACTCTGGCTAACACCTGTAGATATCATATTCCACCAGTTCAAAACCTGGGAACTTTTTGATGTTCTGACAGGGAATTTATATCTTTGTTTATATATGTTTCTCGATAATTTACTTCAAAGTATGTGGTGGTCCCAGCTCAAAATTGCATGCTTTTTAGTGACTTTATTGAGCCGATATTGCAAACAACACTCAAATAATTACCATGGAGAAACTCCATGATGGTAAGTGGCGCAAAGCAAAATCACCCACAAAGTCCCTTAAATAAAGAAATCTTGAGCTGGGACCTTCGCCTACTGATGAATACATGATTAAGCAAGTTGTATTAACACAGAAATATATTCCAGGCGTTATTTTTTGGACTATATAATGTTCTCTGTTAAAACTTCAAAAAGTTCCAAGGTTTTGTACTGGTGGAATATGATCTCTAAGGGCGTTAGCCTGAGTAGAGATTCATGGCGTGATCTAGGAGGCGCCGTGCCCTCATTGTAATAAGTAGACACTGGAGATTCAATACTGCCATGAAACTGCCATTCCTCTTGCAGTGGATGTATGAGGAATATCATAACATTTAGCGCCATTATCCACTCTTTTGTAGATTGCTCATTCCCTTTGGTGCCATAGAGGCTAAGTCACCAAGGAGAAGTCCACCTACCGTTAACCAAGAATTCAGAAATTTGAACATGACCAGATGTCTATTGTAATGATGCTCCGGCAAGTAGCGACAAGCAAGTGCTGATATAATGATGACGTTAAAACCAGCTGTGGTTGTGCTTAATCACAAAGGACAAATGTGATACTTCCAATTTATCTATACATATGTATTTGTTTTACAGTCAGTCAAAAGCTCTTCAGAGCTTGTGTTTCTATAATGTTTACTTCCGACTTTTAAATAAAATTTATCTTATCTTATCTTATCTACATCACAATTTCTGATATGTGATAATGAATTGAAGTTATTTATAAACAGGTAATTATGAATGAATAGTTACATATTAAATCAAGTTCGTACATTAGTTTACGAAAACAAGTTACAACATAATATTAAACATATTTCTTGTATTCTCTTATATATTTATTTAAAGCCCCTGGACTTGTTGTTTAATCCCTTTTTCAATTCACCTATCTATACTATATTCTTAAAACTTTTGTTAAATGTTCATATATGTAGCATGTTTTAGAATTGGAATAAAATATGTTTACATCAACATATTTCATGACTTCATCCAGACTATGTTACTGATTTCCCCACATTAGACTAGACATCATATATAGACTACACAGTCATGATTCAATTAGTATAACAAGGGACATTCATATACAGGGTCTTCAGGACCCGTGTCCGTATGAACCCTCATTTGTAGACATGTTTCTACTCATAGGCCTACAGTGTGCCTGTATCTGATGGAACATACATGTACTTAGTTATAGACTTAATTGCAGTGACATACATGTACATTGTATGGCACTCAAATAGAACATTATTATACCGGTAATATGCTAGGCATTTATTATCAAAAGCTGATGTCTAAAATAAATAGGCATATCGAAGTCTACTCACACCCAAAACAATCAATATATAAGATTAATCAAGCATTCGCCTCGTTACCATGCATTAGGCCTAAATAGGTACATAGGTTAATGACTAATTACACGATCCTTTGCAAGGCTCTTCATATACCGGGGTCGTTCAATATGCCTTGCATATTATCATATTATGTGAACATGTTTCCTCTTAGTAAACCCAGTGATTTATCGAAAGTGTATTCTTCCCATTCAATTGGTGTTCATTTATGTAGCCACTCACAATATCAACAGTTATTTTATATGTCAATCACATGTAAGAGATTATCTTCCCGAAGTTTAACCGTATTCTGATATTACCACATCTGTAGATATCCTTAAAACTATCAGGGGGAACTTACTGTTTTGTGGTCTGAAAATACCTTACTAGTACATGTCTGAGAGCTTGAGATGGTACGTAGCCTCGTATTTATAGCCAGGCCTTAAAATATGGTGCCGGACATTTGCAGAATGAGCTCTCCAGAGGGTGAATTTAGTGCTGCTACCCCGAACAGCGGGCTACCAAATTCGTCATCTGCTATGGGAGACCTAAACACAGATTTAAGTTCCCAGATGGTGAATATGGTAATGTGCACCTCGATTATGCATTTGTGCCAATTTTGGGATTTTGAGAAACTAAACTAAAATAATTTAAAGAAACTTTCTGAAGAAACTAAAAAAAATTTGAATTTGATAATAAAGATGCTTTCAAGAGAAGATGAGACCTAAGCAGAATGATGTCCCCAGAAGGTGAATTTAGTGATGATAGCCCGCTGTGTGGTTAGTCATATCTCATACATTATCTGATGTTAGGTTCACGTACACATACCCCATGGCCTCTATGGGCCATGATTTTCCAATTTGGCCACCTCATAGAGGTCTCGTGGACTTGGCAGCCATCTTGAATTGCACCAAGTATATCCAGCCTCACAATGGTACAAATGTAAATATTGTATTCAGTAGCTTTTGTTATTTTGTTTCCATATTTTTACATGTTTTGGTAAATTGTTTAGTTCCATACATGACACTGTATTGACAAACCAGACAATCTTACGACCACATTTGAAAAAATTACATGACCATGGACTCTTATATGTACATATGCATACAACATGTCCACCAAGCAAATTCTCCAAGTCAACATAATTCTGTCAGAAAACCAACATCAGCTGAATACAGAGTAATGCCATAACCAAAGGTATAAGCTTATTTTAAATGATAAGCCTTCAAACTACCAACCCACCTCCCCTAGCTACACATTGTTATATAACCAGGTATACCCTTGTCAGCCATATGTGGATCTCATCCATATACTCTATTACAAGAAATACCACTCAAATATACATTAAAATTCAATCAAGCTGATGCTTCCCATCAACAACAGTATAAATACATGTACATTATTCTGGCTGACCATGACATCCCAGACCAGGGAAACCCACCGATTTTGCAAATATGTGTGATTGGCGTCATTAGGGATAATTTCAAATGAATGGTGCGTTTGGCATCGAAAGAGGTAATAATGTATTTTACAGTATATGAAGGTCTCAGTTCGAGACTACCTGTACATGATTTAGGCTATTTTTGTGAGCTGATTTGGCGGTAAACATTGAGTTGATTATCTGGAGGAAAGTATAATACTCATATCAATAGACAGGTGTCGATCTCTTAGCTGGAAGGAATTGATCTCCTTCTAGTTTTAAATAAAAGGTCGGCCTACCACAGTGTCCCCCGACAATGGGGCAAGTCGATGTTGCTTTGTTAAAGAAATTTAAAAAAATGTTGAAATTTTCTAAGTCGAAAAGGTTTAATAACTCCGTAAAAAAAAAAAAAAATTCCGTCATCTATATACAAGTTGCACATCTCCAATACGTGGGTAACAATACTCTGAAGTTTCAAATATCTATGATTAAAACTGTAGGAGGAGTTGAATACACCATGAAGGTACCCTCATACAGAAAATTATAAAAAATGTTAAAATTTTCCAAGTCGGAAAGGGTTAATAACTCCGTAAAAAAAAAAAAAATCCATCATCTATATACATGTTGCACATCTCCAAAATGTGTAACAATACTCTTAAGTTTCAAATATCTATGATCAAAACTGTAGGAGGAGTTGATTACACCATGAAGGTACCCTCATACTGAAAATTAGTCGAAAAGGGTTAATAACTCCGTCAAAAAATAATTTTTCCGTCATCTATATACATGTTGCACATCTTCAATATATGGGCAACAATATTCTGAAGTTTCAATCTCTGGGATGAAATCTGTAGGAGGAGATGATTACACCATGAAGGTACTCAAAAGTGTGATGGACGGATGGACGAACGGACGGTACGACGAACGGCTAAACGGACGGACAGAGCCCGTTTCTAAAGTCCCCCTGAAAAATAAATTTTTCGGGGGACAATTATTATACTAGTAATTATATAGTAGTCCAACAAGTGAGCATCATGTCCGAATCTGATGATAGTGTCTATTAGTGTGACACATGATCGATACTTCCCCGTATGTAACTTAGTGTGCTGAGCATAATGTGATGTCATCAAGCAAGAATGTCAAAGTTGTTCCATTGCCTTGGATTTAGATTTTATTTTGCATCTTCTGAAAACGTGTAGAATATCATTGGCTTCAATAATACAGCTATCAATCAGGCCTTAAATTATGGTGCCGGACATATGCAGATTGAGGCCCCAGAGGGTGAATTTAGTGATGCTGCCCTGCACAGTAGGCTAGCATCACCAAATTCATCCTCTGGGGACCTCATTATGCATGGCCTCATCTGCTATGGATGATCTAGACTCAGATTTAAGTTCCCAGATTACCTAGACTCAGATTTAAGTTCCCAGATTACCTGTAGTACTGCATGCCCAGCATAATGAATAGACTCAATAGAGTGATCCAATTTTTACATGTACATACCTCAGTACAGAACTTTGTCAGTGTTGAATGTACTCTCGGCTGCACATATTGGTGAAACACAGATTCTGTCTCCAGTGTAGCTGCATTCACTTTCAATACTGGAAGTTCAATAATTTCCTGAAACAGAAAGTAACAGCTAGGTTTCTGAATTACATGTATATTGTGTGGAATAACAATAACAAGTGCATTGCCAAGCCCCCTGACACTCAGTTTAGAGAGTGGGTAATACTAAATATCTGTTTGGATGGAAAAATCTTTTTTCCTTAAAATGGGCAATAAAAACACGAAAGCAGAATCAAATCCAATGATCCATGCCCAATTACAAGCTGAAAATTTCAAAAGGATGCAAAATTCAGAAATTTCCAAGTCAAACTCTGATAAAAATGAATGGACGAAACCCATAGTTTGTGGGTATCCTTTACCACATGCTGTGCTATCACCATACCACAGCACAACCGAATCTGATTATCCATGCCCGAATTACACTCAGGTGCCAAATAAGCGTGATGGCCTGATAATAGTTTTGGGTGGGGATTTAGGTTGAATTTAATAATTGTGATGTCAATTTAACACTATGTCTCAATGCCAAATAATAGTGATCGATGGAAATTTTCTCCAAAATTAATATTTGTGCTGACACTATTAGTGGGCATCTGAGAGTAAAAGCTAAAATGTTGGTACATGCAGAAACAAAATTAACAAATTTTCAAGTCAAGCAAAGGCCATAACTCTGGTAAAAATGAATGGAAGAAACCTGTAGTAATTTGGTATCCTTCCCCCAACATGTTCTATCATCATATACCAAAGTACAATATAACTGAATCAACAAAATCAGCTGATAATTGTTCAAATTATCGTGGTATTGCGATAAAAATTCACGAAAATGAACTACTCGAGGGCTCAATCCAAAGTAGACAGACCTGACAATTTTTTTAACTGAGTGGAAATGTTCATCAAAATACAGTCTTGCACTTTACCAGTTGCGTTGAATGGGTACCTGACCAAAAGGAGTGGGGATGGATACTGTTACATACCTGTAATACATTTAGTCCTAATAAGCTATTGAAAACAGAGGTTCTGTTTCAAGGTGGTACTAGTACTACTGTGGTATTCCTGCTTCTTATATACCAGTAATTAAATTCCCACCCTAAATAGTACATGTGCATACCAACAATCTTCCATGGGTAAGCTAAGTGCAGCGAATCAAGGATCGTAATTACTAGAAGAGCGTCCATATATCGTAAGTTCGTCACATGGCCAGTAAAAAAATTCAGCAAAGACAAGTGTGTTTTTATCAAATTAGTTACTGAAGCATTGACCCAAGATACACCCCCCCCCACCCGGTCAAGTTTCATGTTTACATCAATGTGACAACAGCACAAATCATTTCAATTGCAGGAACAAGCGCTATTAATAGCTACATGTAGCTGGAATAGACATGTTCTGTAGAAACTGAAGGGAAGGTGGCTGTTTTAAAAAGTACATGTTAATGCTAAAATAATCATGTTTGTTTTCACAGATGAGCTCTAAAATTATTTACCCTAGTATTTATATATGCTGGATATAAATAATATAGATATACATGTATACACATAATTAAGCCACAAATGGTTACTGGATTTTAAATCCTTTTCCCACAGGTGTTTCGGAAGTCTCGTGACTTCATCTCAAACATGTGACTCTCGGTCAACCACATTAATAGTATATTGACACTTAGGCCAAAGAAAAAAATATTTGCGGTTTGGGTTTCCCTACTGACCCTATTTTAAAACCCCTACCTTAAAGTTTTTTTCATTGTTTTTAAGAAAATCTATTTAATATTTTCTCTAAAAATTTCATAAAACACGAAAAAACACATTTAAGCATCTCAGAATAAGTAAAAGTATAGTGTAATATTAAAATTTATAATCAAAAGTAGTTTGATATAAATCTTGCAGACTAAAATACGCACATGAAAAGTCATAAGACTATGTCAAAATAAAAATAAAAATTAAATAAAAGGTCAGCCGACCACAGTGTCCCCCGACAACGTGGTAATTATATAAGTCGATGCCGCTTTGTTAAAGAAATTAAAAAAAATGTTGAAATTTTTTAAGTCGAAAAGGGTTAATATAACTCAGTCAAAAAATAATTTTTGCGTCATCTATATACATGTTGCACATCTTCAATATATGAGCAACAATATTCTGAAGTTTCAAATCTCTGGGATGAAATCTGTAGGAGGAGATGATTACACCATGAAGGTACTCAAAAGTGTGATGGACGGACAGTCAGACGGTCAAGCCTACCTACCGGCCCTATTATTTTTGGACTCAGGGAGCAAATTAACTGCCATCGCATCGCAATTTGCTACCCACATTTGGATAATAGCTATGCACTTTGGTATGAATTTGATATGATTTTAGAAAAATGCTATCTAATCATGTCAATGTGAGGTTATTTGTTAATCAAAATTTCAAAGTAATTTGCTTCCTGTTTGGGCTTGTAACCCAAACCAGACTTATGGGATTTTATAAACAACACTCGATCAAGATTTGTTGGAGTAAAAAACAAAATCGGCCTGTCAAGACCTGTCTTCCAAAATTACTAGTTAGTAGTACGGTACCACAGTTACTGGACATACAGGTAAAGTCCCAAAAATAAGGTTTTAATCGAATTTATAAATCCGTATACTAATATAGAATCACATGTTATGAAAACTTTACCAAATGGCCGTACAAATATATCTCAATTAAAAGCACTACCTTACTCGTATTTAAATTCGCGCATTATTATTTTTCGCTCAGTTTTGAATTAGCGCACTTTGAATTTGCGCGCACTGGTACGCGATTTAAAAACTGACCGAATGTTTTTGAAAATGTCTTGTATCTGATGACAATTTCAGTTGTTAACTATCCCTAATGATACATGTGTTTTGTAAAAGACAGCCTCAAAGAAAATATACATCGAATAGAACACAACTGCATCATCATTTCATTGTGAAGATGCGTGCTTATACGCATGCATGGTACAATTTATCATTCTGGTATTTAATAGTTATGGACATCCTGGAATTGAACTTGACTTGACTTGCTGACTTCAGAAGGAATCAAATCTTGGTTGCATGTTTTAAATGCATAACTAAGTCAGACTGTTTGACCACAGTGTCACCCCATGCAGGGTTGTGAATACGGAGACGTGCTTTCATGCACCTCCAGGCTAGAACATGTGTATTTCTTAGAAGCATTTCAACACGAAAGATCTAACAATGATTGAATGCTAAATTTACACATAGCCTACATATGGATGTCTTTGAGATTCGTTTCCCCTCATGTAAAAATATAATTGTCTATTTTATATCTAAAATAGCCCTCTTATTTTCCTATTTTTAATTGGTATAAACTTAATATGAGTCGTATTATTTTTCGCTCAGTTCTAAAAATAGTACTGCGCAAATTTAAATACGAGTAAGGTAAGCACAAAACGCCAAGCATATGTCATCTGTTTCCTATAAATAACATACCGGTACTAATTAAGCTACAACTCTGCAGTGATAATATCATTCCGGACACCAAATTAATGGAGTTTGAAACAATTTTCACCAGTTGCGACGAGCTAGTAACTCTTCACCATCCATATCACCATTTTGTTTCTATCGTGTGAAGGTAACCAGTGTTCTGATAAAGTGAATGTGTTCCAACATACTAATACCGGTAGTTGCAGAAAACCAGTCTTTCCATGCAATGTTACTGCCGATAGTATAGAAACAAAAATTGCAACATGGATGGCGATGAGTCGATCACTCGTCGCTAATGGTGAAAATTATTTCAAACTCCGTTAATTTGGTGTCTGGAATGATTTTATCACTGCAGAGTTGTAGCTGAGTATGTTATTTATAGGAAACAGGTGTGCCCAGTGTTTAGTGTAAGTGCTTTTATTTGAGATAGGTTTTTCTGGCCATTTGGTAAAGTTGTCATAACTAATTTGTGATACTATATTAAAATGGGTACAGGACGTTTCGTACCATGGTCGTTTCGTCCCTGGACGTTTCGTACCATCTGGTCGTTTCGTACCGCATTGTTTGGTCGTTTCGTATACCATGTAGGAAATGTGGAAAACAACAACATTTTAACAGCATTTTATATACCCGGTATACAGTTAGAATGGACTGTTATTTTCTCGAAAATAAGAACAAGTTTAAAGTATAATTATTCATGTTTTGGAATGCGGCGCCGGAAAGATCTTATGAGATTTGCTTACATCGAATGTGAATACTAATCACGCTGACAATTCATGAATGAATGATGCTCCCATGTCATACAATTGTGTTCAGACGAGTGGCATATGGTCGATTTCTTAGAAATTTTTCACCGATGTTAGTAGAGTACAAACTTATCAATTTCACGCACCCGAACAAGTCTATAATATGTCTTTAATGTTAATATATATATGTTGCTATATTTTAAAATAAAGAACAAAGTATGAAATCAACACTGTTCTCCCCAATTCGTAACAATTAATGGTACAAGACACGGTACGAAACGACCAAACGATTTCCTAACATGGTACGAAACGACCAAACAATGCGGTACGAAACGACCAAAAAATATGGTACGAAATGACCAGAGGGTACGAAACGTCCAGGTACGAAACGACCATGGTACGAAGCGTCTAGAATCCTATTAAAATACCAATTTATAAATTCGATTAAAACTATATTTTTGGGACTTTATGTCCATGCAGAAACTGTGGTAGTATACAATACACAAAATTACATAAACGTGCAGACTGGAATAATTAAGACTCGTGCAGGGTGGAAAATAATCCGAAATTTAATAAACATGCATAATGACATGTTTATTCCAGACACGAGAGTACATTGTAAGGTTTAAACCATATTGCATCTCTGTCCCAGGAAACCACTCTAACCTTTGCACGTTCACTCGTTCAGTGCTATATACAGCAATTGGCAAAAGTGCCAGACCTGTATATAGTATTAGTAGCCTATATTGTTACAACATTCAATCACCTGAGGTTCCAACTGGACTCCATCTTCACAAGTTGCTTCAAAATCAAGCACCAAGAAATAGTCAAATTTCTGTTCTTTAAGAATTTGAGAGGCCATGGGGAAATTTATGCCAGGATACTTCACTTTATAATCCGTTCTATTCTTTGAAAAGACGCCCAATGCACTAGTTGTGAAACACTTCCTTGTATGTTCAAATTCAATACATGAAAATCGAAACCGAAAGTAGGTTTTCCACATTTGATTAAGTAGATTGTGCCGGTGAAAACAGTTCAGAACTGTTATATTTGACACACCTAGCTATTCATCGATATTTGTCACAGATGCCAGAATAAGTTTACATAATTAATAAATTATGCGATTACAATTCATTGATGTTGAGAATATGAGTTTTAAATTTGGGACAAAAAGACATAGTTGGGATAAATCGATTTAATTTCCTGTTGATATGGCCTTGACCTTGTAAGGTATGAAGTAATGCTTCCGGTCATTAATTAACTAATTAAGGTGAATATTTTTAGTAAAATACTGCTTGTGATCGGTTTGTAGTTCAATTTAAAAATGAGCAATGTATCAAGATTTGTAAAATAAATTATTTTGTTGAAAATAAACACTCCAAATATCAGTCACGTAGAAATGAGGTCATTGAACGAGATCACAACTATGACGAGAAGACGGAAACTTCCAGCTTTTACTCTGTAATTTCAGGATTAATTGCGTTCAGATGGTAATTAGTGATCGAATGCATTCTTCTATATTGTGCATCCCTGAATATTTGACGTGCTCTTGATGATTTATTCTTTTTGCAATTCGCTGTACATTAGCTAAGAATTGGCCCTGAACTTGATGTCCACACTGTGACAGAATCTTAAAATCACCAGGTGCTTGGACTCGGAGTAAGCCCGATGACAAATCAGATTGGAATTGGGATCACTCATTCAGATTATCTCTGAACCACCAATTTTCGAATAGATATCTTTTTTTTTCTAATGTCAGATTGTCAATAAGTACTATGGTAAGTTACGAGATGACCTTCATCTAGTATTCGCGAGCTGACTGCATGCTATACACTATAATACACTAGTAGTAGTAGTACTAAGTACTGACACCACTAGTGACACTGTGGCTGTGCTAAGCTGTTAAAGCGGTAAGCCGTAGTATTAGTAAACGCTGACCACAGTTGTTGGAGATTTGTGTCAAAAACTCCGAAAACAGATATCCCCATACCTACTCATTATACTATTACAAATTTCCAACAACTGTGGTCATGCTGACAGTGACACTGACAGCCAATCGAAAAGTCAAACTCATATCTGGGACTAATATAACACTATATTAGTCCCAGCTCATATAAACTAAAACACAACTTCAAATAAGAGGAAACACAACAAATAAAGTTAATATTCAAATGGAGCTACAATATATTTATACACATATTCTTAAAATAAGTGTCCCTTTTAATGCGGTCGTCACATTGATAAGGCGTTGAGTGTACGTTAGGACAGCATTCAAGTTTAACGCGGACCGCGTTGAAGTTTAATGCGGACAGCATCGAAGTTTAACGCGTTGCTCGGGAGTCAACAAAGTCATGTAATATGTCATCACTGAATTACGTTACCCTATTTTGTAGTATCTTTTATTTTTGTTTTATTTACGTTCACATTTGAATAATTCCGGGTTATTTTCCAACTCCTGGTCTCCGTTCGGACACCATTCAAAATGATATTGGAAAAATATCAAAGACGACACAATAAATAAGCCCTTTAAGGGAAATAAGTCATCCTGATATATACATGTACTCTCGAGTTCCGAATAATAGTACAGGTGGGAATAATAGTACTAGTACAGGCGGGAAAATATTGAAAAATTAAATAATAGTACAGCTAGGGCGGAATAATAGTACAGGCAGGATTTTTTTGGAATTTCCGTATGTGATGTCCCAAAGTCACAAATGAAAATTAAAAAATGTTCCACCCAGTACTATTATTCGATCGAGTACTATTATTAGTATCAGTCTTTGAATTTACATTACAGGATACTAGTACACAACATATGTGTATAATATAGACATTATAAATTACCAATTTACCACAATAAAGTGCGTTCCGTGAAATCTTAAACGGAAAAACTGAATATTTATGTTTGCAACCATTTAATACACAATGTGACATTACTAGTAAATGTATATGGTGTGTGTCAAGTATGTTGTTGTATCATTGAGTTGGTTGATTTATACATATTTTATTTGGGGCGTGGCACATAATTGTATTATACTACAAACATGTTGTTGAAGAACTTTTTTTTCAATACATAACTCATAACATTGAACTGACAACAATACTACTATTACTTAGTATAAATGCAACCAAGGTAATAGGCAATATTAGACTAGTAGTGAGCTACAAAACAAATTTGTATGTGAAACTTCGCGAATCAGCAGGAATAACGTCTGGTTGAGTTAAAACTTTCTCAATGTTTGAACGTTGCACAGAGAAAACACCTGCTGGTTTAAAACATGTTGTCCTTGAAGTCTGTTGATAAACGATACAGATTTCCCAATCGGAGGTCAGGGGCTACCAATGGGTGACTGTTAGTATTTATATACACTGTGCGTCGCTAATAAATGCGGTTTGACTACTCATTTTCGCCAGATACGCAACACAATAATGTATCATCCCGATTGGTAGGTCTAATATATAACAATTTACCACAATTAAAAACCACCAGGCTTCCACAATTCACCGACCCCACACACAGGTCCCCAGAAAAAAAATTGACCCCACAGAGAGTGAACATTTCAAACCAACTCTCCAAATTGGCCATACTGTCAATCAATACAGATGACACGCTGGTAAGAGGAGTCATCTTCATCAAATTGCTACACTGTAATATAATATCTTGCCTCAGAAAGCTGCGTTTGCAGAATGGCCTTTGACCTAAATTTAATAATAACTGCAGAAGACGAGACAATGTCGCAATGCAAGCACGTGGTCAAATATAGGTTCATGATGGGGAAGTTATGGTTTTTCATGCAAAGTCAACAGCGCACCGATCTCTGAATAATATTTTACGAACTTTATGCATTTATAGGCTAATTAATGTCAGAGTAATCAAGTCCTGGCATTTTTCAGCATAAATAACAAATCGTGTTTATTTTATATATGGTATGAGTGGTATTAATAACGAGCATGTGTGTGCAAATTTTAAAACGACTGGAAAATTTTTGTTTATTCATGCTTTTGTTCATAAAGTATATGAACGCTCTTTATTGTTACATGCTATAGAAAACAATTTTGGCCCAGAATGTTAGTTAATACATGAAGAAGAAAGTAGCCAAATGTGTACTATTTTAAATGACATGTATTTTTGCGTGGGTGAAAACTTTTGACATTTATCGGTTTCTACATTGTATGTAATCTTCCTTTCCGCATATTCCACACAGCCTTTGCCTGTGTGACAATCAACACGTGCTTGTCGCTTGATCATATAAAAGGGCCGGGGGCTTTCGATTGGATAATTCTTGTAAAGCATACAATACAGAATTAAAATGATGTCAGGATAGGAGTATCAAACATGTTATAATACATGTCATTTGTTTTGTGTGTAGCTGTAGAGGTATCAAATTTCTAGGACAATATGCCACAAGGTAGAGCCTGAGGTTATAGTGTTATCAACAGAATAAAAAGAGCTCGCAATAGAAAAGCACCCATACAAGTTGACAATAATTGTTATGAAAATTTACAGTCATGTTTATGATCATCTCTAGATGGGAGCTATCGAATCTAAAACAATGAAAAACATGGCAGCCGACATGGCACCCTCTATAGCCAACATCTCTCATCTGATTGCCACCAAACATCATACAAATCTTCTGGGTGACCAATAGATGAAAGCCATAAAATTTTCCATGGCTGCCAGCAGCCATCCACCGGTAGGATTTTACTCTTTACGTTAATATAATCTTCGGCATGCCTTTACAGGCAATAGCCCTCATCCGAGCATCACTAAACTTCTTAATTTTTTCTGTAATTTGTGTTTAAAAAAATGGCTGCCAGCATCCATCTTATATTTCACATTTTAATCCATCAGCACACTCTGCAGCCCATATTTATTTATTTATTAGCCACAGTTTTTCATCCAATTGATCCCAAACTTCATATGGCTCTTCGAGTTGACCTCTGTTATTACTTAAACATTTCATCTTTCTGCATTCCTTACCCTTGGAACAAACGTCGCACTACCGACGAATCAAATTCAATTATTTGAATTAGATTCGTTGGTAGTGCGACGTTTTTGTTGCAAATAAATGCGAGTAGACGCACTACCGACGAAGAATGCGTGTGGTCAACACGAATTTAATTGCTGATGCGTCTGAGATCCGTGTTTGAAACAAACGTCGCATCACTGTCGACTCGAATTTAATTCGGAGACATGTAAACGAGCTGCATAATGATATGCTAATGAGGGAATATCAATTGAAACTTGAAAACACCAACGAGCATGACGTAATTTGGTGGTATTTGAATTCGAGTCGACGAAAGTGCAACGTTTGTTTCAAATTAGATGCAAGTAGACGCACTAAATAAATATTTATTCCGTTTGGATATACAGTAACAGGCTATACTGTGCATGGACGTGTGCAAATTTAACATCAACGATGGGTTGAAATTGTTCTTGTAATTTGATTTTCCAGCAATGAATTATTGGGGAATTTGTTGTTTTTAGACCAACATTTGCATATTTTCCTACTTTTGGTCCAACATTTTGACTGAAATGGCCTGTGTCCTGGTCCCTCATGACCCCCGTGGCCAGCCAAAAAAAATGCTAATTATTTTCCTATGCTTCTGTTCAAAATTATGAACTTAAATGGTCATCAGTTGGAAATTTTCCAACCTTCATGGGGGTGTCAGGTTGGAAATTGTCAGCACTTGGAAAGCTTGAGGCCAGTCTAATGCTATATAGGTTTTTTGCGGTTTTCATGTTCAAAGTTTTCTCCCGCTGTGCCAAACTATGATAGGATTTTCAGGTTCAGATCTCTGATTTTTCTTCTACTGGCAGAACCATGGTCCGCCCAGTGCATGATCACAAATCTACTGATCCATTCAGAATAGGCTATTATCCAGGCATGTGAAGGAACAGCCAAGGGGGTGCAAATTGAATTACGCAAATTTATTAGCCCCCCCCCCCCCCAACCAAGACCCTTTAGCCGTACGTCCCTGCCCGCCATGGTTATTTTACCACATGGTTTTACTAACGCATTTACTGGCATACTGACGCAATATATAGTGATATAGCGCGTTGACCTCAACTTGCTATTAAATTGTTAAAACGGTACAACGTTTTCGTATAAAAATAAACTGGACCTGATTTCTTTCAGACAAGTTCAAAGCAAAATACCACCTAAAGAATCATGTCCGACCTAAAATATGTATCAAATACCTACAAAATAGCGATATAAAACCAATAATTTCCACTCCTCAGAATAGTAACATTAATTTCGTCTCTTGGAAGTCAAAAGCCACATTTTCTCACTAAATTTTACGTTTTAGAATTGATATAAAACTTCCTATTTTAGCCGTTTTGACGAAAACCCTTATGAACGCTTTATGCCATTTTAAGAAATAATTTAGATTCGTCTTGAATTAAATGCGACGTTTGTTTCAACAGACGAATTATGAATTTAAACTCAATGTCTAATTCTAATTGAATTAGATTCGTCGGTAGTGCGACGTTTGTTCCAAGGGTTATTGCTCCATTGTCACTGTGCTTGTATATGTAAGGTATAACGATATCCCCTCTCCATGTTGAGCTACAGTGTCATTGACAAAATAATTTTTTTTCATCTGCAATAATATCTCAGCCATGAGTTTTCAGCAAGCCTTGAAATAGTGTGTCTTTCATTTGCAGAATGAGGTTCCCAGAGGGAGAATTTAGTGATGCTACCCCGCATAGCGGGATAGCATCACCAAATTCACCCTCTGGGAACCTCATTCTGCTGAGGTGTAAGCAGAATGAGGTCCCCAGAGGGTGAATTTGGTGATGCTAGCCCGCTATGCGGGGTAGCATCACTAAATTCACCCTCTGGGTACCTCATTCTGCAAATGACAGGCACACTATTTCAAGGCTTGGTTTTCAGACGCCATGAAGTTTGGTATGGTCAAAATGTTGTGTTGAAAACATTAACGCTGCAATAATAATAATGTGTATATATGTACCATATTTCCAGATGACCATCGTAAATCATGGATAATTTGATTGTTGATTTGGACAAAGTCCTTGATGATCTTGAGGAGGAAGGTATGTGCACACAAAAAAACATATTTAATCTGTCTATTTATGTCATTATTATACACCTGTGCTACCTTTCGGTTGATTATGTTACATCAGTCTGTGTGGTAATTTCACCCAAATGCCCCACAAGCAAGTTGCGTAAATGACGTCATGCATGACAACCCAACCAGCACTTCAGTCTATGTAAACATACACTCAGATTCATAATGATACTGAGTCTATTGCATTCCCATCAACTTTTCATTTCTGAACGGTTGTGGGCTTCCCCCAAATTACGTCACACCGCACTAAATATAAATCTGAAATTAGATGTGATTGACAGGACTGGTGTAAACATGGTCACGTGCCAGTGCCGTCATGGCCGCTTCAACCCTGTGAAGCCGAAGAAGCAAGAATCAGAATTAATAGGGTTTGTGACTTTTCGTTCGGCAGTTGTTTTACTGACAATAAAGGGAAACAGCTTCCGGGATCCAAAATAAAATGTACAATAACTAAGACAGATCTATCTCCTTGAAATTATAAAAAATGTCAATTTATGTGGATTTCTTGGACTCCGAAGATCTCAGAACGAATTATTTTTTAGATTGGCCAGGCGATTTGTAGCCCATATGTTGTCAAAAAATAACACAAATCAACGACCACGAATCAAAAATACATGAATGTCGGGACTATCTGATAAAACAACTACAGAACTAAAAAAAAGTACCTTGAAATAACAAAACGATCTATCAGTTCCCCAGTACCGACAGTAGCACCACCGCAGCCAAAACGAGCGAAGAACAATGTTCACAATTCTACCACCAACGCCACCGAAACCCATCCGACCTTACACAGCCGTATTATTAGCTCCAAAGATTGTACCAGTTGTACCCAAATTACAGTTGCCTGCAATCCACATTCCGGTGATTCTTGATTTTAAACTTTCGACCGCTCGTCAACAATCTACTTTATTTGTCGATTTGTGAATTTCTCTTCCGGTATAACATGACGTCATGTATACTATTTTTAACAACCTTTAGCCACACCTTCGGAATTTCCACACCAAGAGCACGTGACATGTTACTAGTTTTTTATTGGGGCACACATTTCTTGGAGCTAAGTTTTGATTGGCGGTAATTACAAGGAATCCCGGATTTGGGAAATGAAAACTGAACGAAAGGTTGTCAGACCCACTATTTTTTATATGTGGGTATGTAGTTTACTCCAGACTGCCAGCACTTGTAAAACAAAAATTCAACCTCATGTTGTGTTGAATAGATGACTAACTATAGATATCATGGAAACCAAACAGAAACAATTATTTGATACTAAATAAAGCCTCACATATTAAAAAAGAACGCACTGGTTTCCAAGGTCAAGGTAAATATTGTTAGGCCAATGCATACTCTTATATATCCGAGGCTCCCTACGGGATACTTGCATATATAAGAGAATGCATTGGCACAGGGTTTTTGCAAAATTTCAGGAAGCTCTAGTCATGAACAAACATAGCTAATCGTGTATTGAGTTCAAAAATATTTTAGACTAAATATTATCTTCAGAATATAATGCAGTTATTGCTCTGTTCTGGACAACCGGATAGATAAAGCAGACAAGACAACTTTCATGCCTGTGCCAATGCATTCTCTTATATATGCGAGTCTCCCATAGGGAGAATCACATATATGAGAAAATACAATGGCCTAACATTATTTACCTTGACCTTATAAGCCAGTGCAATCTCTTATATATGTGAGACTCGCATATATAAGAGAATGCACTGGCACAGGATCTTTAATACTGTACCAGCACAGCTCCTGTCACGAGAGTTGAAGGGGCATGAAAGTTGTCTCCTCTGCTTTATCTGTCCGGTTGTCTCGAGCAGAGTAATAACTGCATTATATTCTGAAGATAATATTCAGTCTAAAATATTTGAACTCAGTACACGTGTTTGTTGAAAAATCACTGTAACATTTTTGTTTACATAACAATGGTTTCAACACGCGAAATTATGTTATTGGAGAACTACCAATAATGAATATAAGAACAAAGTTTATCTACATGTATTTCTCTTTGTTTTTGTTGGCGGTGATGTTTTCACAAACTTTTATATTTGTTTGCACATTGACCCACTGCGAATGCCATGGGTCCCTTTAAATATTATTTATTTTTTATTTAAATTCAGAAAAAGCTGCATCAGTGGTACCAGGTCAGAGACAGAGAGATAGTGAATACGAACACTTCCTTCAGTCGACGGAGGAGAAACCATGGCTTTCTCTGTCAGAGACACCAGTTTCTGACTCTGCCCCACTGTTGGAGATTGCAAAAACAGAAGGGTTTAACAGTGCATACGCTGACCTGGATATAGAAAAAACAGAAGGGTTTACCAGCAGCTATGATGACCCTTATATTCCTGGGCAGGTAGCCAGCGAGAAATCACAAATAGTGATTCCATCACCTGTCGATCCAGTGCCGAGAGGTGAGCTATATATCATTTTCTCTTTGATAAGTAGTTAACCCTTTACCCAACAGAAGGTCCCTGTGCCAATGCATTCTCTTATATAGGTCGCCTCGCATATATAAGAGAATGCATTGGCTTAACACATTAAAAAAGATTTTGTTTACGCCAATGCATTCTCTTATATATGCGAAGCGACCTATGGTCGACTCGCATATATAAGAGAATGCATTGGCACAGGGCATAACTGTAACTATCACAATGTGGTCAAGGAGCCGGTTCCAATGATATCCATATTTGTATGGTTCTATTGAGACAGACCGGAGATATTTTAGGCTGTTGAAGCTTTATTTGGCCGGTTTGTTGGGTAAAGGGTTAAACGCTATTGGGTTGATACTTGACTGTTTGATTGATTTCTAGGGTTGTATATTACAGGTTCAACCAGGCTTTTGCAGTTTGTTATAAAATTTTATTACCGTTAACCCTTCCATGACTAGAGCTTACTGAAATTTTGCGAAAACCCTGTGCCAATGCATTGGCCTAACAATATTTACCTTGACCTTGAAAGCCAGTGCATTTTTAGCTCAACTTACTTGTAAGTTTGAGCTATTGCCATGGTTTGGCGTCCGTCGTCCGTGTGTCCGTGTGTGCGTGTGTCCGTGTGTCCGTGTGTCCGTCAACAATTTCCTTTGGCGCGGGCTACAGGTTGTACCTTTGGTCTGATCTTCATGAAATTTGTCATGAATGTTGACATTGACATGTAGATGGGAACGAGTCATTTTTGGGTCATTCGGCCAAAAAATATGGCCGCTGGCAGCCATTTTGGATTTCAAGATTCAATCCATTGGCGCGGCCTACAGGTCGTACTGTTCATCTGATCATCATGAAATTTGTCATTGATGTTAATAATGACATGTAGATGGGAACGAGTGATTTTGGGGTCGTTCGGCCAAAAAACATGGCTGCCAGCAGCCATCTTGGATTTTACTCTTTGCATGACTAAATCCTTTGGCGCGGGCTACAGGTCGTTGTTTTGGTCGGAAGTTTATGAAATTTGTCATGGATGTTAATACTGTCATGTAGATGGGAACGAGTGATTTTGGAGTTGTTCGGCCAAAAAACATGGCCGCCAGCAGCCATCTTGGATTTTACTCTTTGCATGACTAAATCCTTTGGCGCGGGCTACAGGTTGTACCTTTGGTCTAATCTTTATGAAATTTGTCATGAATGTTGACATTGACATGTAGATGGGAACGAATCAATGTGGGGTCATTCGGCCAAAAAACATGGCCGCTGGTGGCCATCTTAGATTTCAAAATTCAATCCATTGGCGCGGGCTACAGGTCGTACTGTTCGTCTGATCATCATGAAATTTGTCATGGATGTTAATATTGACATGTAGATGGGAACGAGTCATTTTGGGGTTGTTCGGCCAATAAACATGGCCACCAGCAGCCATCTTGGATTTTACTCTTTGCATGACTAAATCCTTTGGCGCGGGCTACAGGTCGTTGTTTTGGTCGGAAGTTTATGAAATTTGTCATGGATGTTAATACTGTCATGTAGATGGGAACGAGTGATTTTGGAGTTGTTCGGCCAAAAAACATGGCCGCCAGCAGCCATCTTGGATTTTACTCTTTGCATGACTAAATCCTTTGGCCCGGGCTACAGGTCGTACCTTTGGTCTGATCTTTATGAAATTTGTCATGAATGTTGACATTGACATGTAGATGGGAACGAGTCATTTTGGGGTCATTCTGCCAAAAAACATGGCCGCTGGCAGCCATCTTGGATTTCAAGATTCAATCCATTGGCGCGGGCTACAGGTCGTACTGTTCGTCTGATCATCATGAAATTTGTCATGGATGTTAATATTGACATGTAGATGGGAACGAGTCGTTTTGGGGTTGTTCGGCCAATAAACATGGCCACCAGCAGCCATCTTGGATTTTACTCTTTGCATGACTAAATCCTTTGGCCCGGGCTACAGGTCGTACCTTTGGTCTGATCTTTATGAAATTTGTCATGAATGTTGACATTGACATGTAGATGGGAACGAGTCATTTTGGGGTCATTCGGCCTAAAAACATGGCCGCTGGCAGCCATCTTGGATTTCAAGATTCAATCCATTGGCGCGGGCTACAGATCGTACTGTTCGCCTGATCATCATGAAATTTGTCATTGATGTTAATAATGACATGTAGATGGCAACAAGTGATTTTGGTGTCGTTCGGCCAAAAAACATTGCCGCCAGCAGCCATCTTGGATTTTACTCTTTGCATGACTAAATCCTTTGGCGCGGGCTACAGGTTGTACCTTTGGTCTAATCTTTATGAAATTTGTCATGAATGTTGACATTGACATGTAGATGGGAACGAATCATTGTGGGGTCATTCGGCCAAAAAACATGGCCGCTGGCGGCCATCTTAGATTTCAAAATTCAATCCATTGGCGCGGGCTACAGGTCGTACTGTTCGTCTGATCATCATGAAATTTGTCATGGATGTTAATATTGACATGTAGATGGGAACGAGTCATTTTGGGGTCGTTCGGCCAATAAACATGGCCGCCAGCAGCCATCTTGGATTTTACTCTTTGCATGACTAAATCCTTTGGCGCGGGCTACAGGTCGTAGCTTTGATCGGAACATCATGAAATTTGTCATGGATGTTAACAATGACATGTAGATGGGAACGAGTGATTTTGGAGTTGTTCGGCCGAAAAACATGGCCGCCAGCAGCCATCTTGGATTTTACTCTTTGCATGACTAAACCTTTGGCCCGGGCTACAGGTCGTACCTTTGGTCTGATCTTTATGAAATTTGTCATGAATGTTGACATTGACATGTAGATGGGAACGAGTCATTTTGGGGTCATTCGGCCTAAAAACATGGCCGCTGGCAGCCATCTTGGATTTCAAGATTCAATCCATTGGCGCGGGCTACAGATCGTACTGTTCGCCTGATCATCATGAAATTTGTCATTGGTGTTAATAATGACATGTAGATGGGAACGAGTGATTTTGGTGTCGTTCGGCCAAAAAACATGGCCGCCAGCAGCCATCTTGTATTTTACTCTTTGCATGACTAAATCCTTTGGCGCGGGCTACAGGTCGTACCTTTGGTCTGATCTTTATGAAATTTGTCATGAATGTTGACATTGACATGTAGATGGGAACGAGTAATTTTGGGGTCATTCGGCCAAAAAATATGGCCGCTGGCAGCCATCTTGGATTTCAAGATTCAATCCTTTGGCGCGGGCTACAGGTCGTACCTTTGGTCTGATCTTTATGAAATTTGTCATGAATGTTGACATTGACATGTAGATGGGAACGAGTGATTTTGGGGTCGTTCGGCCAAAAAACATGGCTGCCAGCAGCCATCTTGGATTTTACTCTTTGCATGACTAAATCCTTTGGCGCGGGCTACAGGTCGTTGTGTTGGTCGGAAGTTTATGAAATTTGTCATGGATGTTAACACTGACATTTAGATGGGAACGAGTGATTTTGGAGTCGTTCGGCCAAAAAACATGGCCGCCAGCAGCCATCTTGGATTTTACTCTTTGCATGACTAAATCCTTTGGCGCGGGCTATAGGTCGTTCCTTTGGTCGAATCTTTATAAAATTTGTCATGAACGTTGACATTGACATGTAAATGGGAACGAATCATTGTCGGGTCATTCGGCCAAAAAACATGGCTGCTGGCGGCCATCTTGGATTTCAAAATTCAATCCATTGGCGCGGGCTACAGGTCGTACTGTTCGTCTGATCATCATGAAATTTGTCATGAATGATAACAATGACATGTAGATGGGATCGAGTCGTTTTGGGGTCATTTGGTCAAAAAACATTGCCGCCAGCAGCCATCTTGGATTTTACTCTTTGCATGACTAAATCCTTTGGTGCGGGCTACAGGTCGTAGCTTTGGTCAAATGGTCATGAAATTTGTCATTAATTATAACAATGACATGAAGATGGGAACGAGTCGTTTTGGGGTCATTCGGTCAAAAAACATTGCCACCAGCATTTTACTTTTTGCATGACTAAATCCTTTGGCGTGGGCTACAGGTCATACCTTTGGTCTGATATTTATTAAATTTGTCATGAATGTTGACATTGACATGTAGATGGGAACGAATCATTGTGGGGTCATTCGGCCAAAAAACATGGCTGCCAGCGGCCATCTTGGATTTCAAAATTCAATCCATTGGCGCGGTCTACAGGTCGTACTGTTCGTCTGATCATCATGAAATTTGTATGTCGTAGCTTTGGTCAGATCTTCATAAAATTTGTCATGGATGTTAACAATTATACGTAGATGGGAACGAGTTCTTTTGGGGTCAATTGGCCAAAAAAAATGGCCACTAGCAGCCATCTTGTATTTTACTCTTTGCATCACTAAATCCTTTGGCGCATGTTAGACATTTCAATTAGCACCTTTCCTATTCCTCCATTTACTGTCAACCATTAAATTATTCCCCTACCTAAGTTGAGCTACAGTGTCATTGACACTTTCATTTTTATATGTGAGGCTTCATATGGGAAACTCGCCTTTATAAGAGAATGCACTGGCACATGATCTATAATGCTGCACCAGAGCAACTCCATTTGTGAACCTCATAAAAGGGTTAAAATATATACCTAGGTTCTCAGACATCTTATGCCCCTCATCACCCAAATGGTCTCATAAAAACTTATTATTTGCAAATTGATCCAGAATTTTCTGTGAGTGCAAATCTCAATTTCTAATTTATCCACAATTGTAAATTTTTACAGGCTTCCTTTGAAGAAATTAGGGCTAAAATGCATTGGAGGATAGATTCTGCAGATTGGATAGAAAATTTTAGGGTTTTGTTCCATAAAAATATTCATACTTGTACGTCCATAACTTTCTAGAATTCTCACAAAAACTAAAAAGCCTCCCTCCCTCAATCAGTTTTTTATTAAGATTGCCTGAGTTACATAGGTTTTTATGTTTAACACTTTCATGATGGGAGCTGTGCTGGTGCAGCCTTAAAGATCCTGTGCCATTGCATTCTCTTATGTATGCGAGTCTCCCATAGGGAGCCGCGCATATACATGTACCGGTATAAGAGAATGCATTGGCTTACAAGGTCAAGGTAAATATTGTTTGGATAATGGATTCAGTTATATTTGTGAGGCTCCTATGGGAGACTCGCATATATAAGAGAATGCATTGGCACAGGGTTTTTGCAAAATTTCACGAAGCTCCAGTCATGGAAGGGTTAATGGCCTACATTGATGCATTGGAATCCCGACAAGTTTTCTGCCTATTGTATGGATGTACATGAAGAATAAAAGACCATTCCATATTTATAAATGTATAAATTATAAACTGAATGATGGAATCCATTCAGCAGTTAGTTGGTCAAAGGTAAATGTGATGTAATAGAGGTTTTGTACAAAACTATCATCAAGTACATGAAAAAATAGACTGAATTTGTTCTTATTTTCTTTATTAATAATTCTCCAATATGAATTTTCACATGTCAAAACCATGTTATGGAAACTGCTGTGTTACAGTCGAATTGCCGATACAATAAGATACCAAAGTTTAATCAAAACTTTCTGGCAAACATTGAAAAAGTTTAATCCTCACGCAGTACCTGTAATTTTTGTACCCGTTTTCTCAAATTGTGGAAAATTAACAATGGACGCACCTAATTAATATGTTATATAAACACTGCATTCACACAAATAAAGACTCAGGGAAACTTGCAATCACACCTCACAGCTTTTTAGTGCAATTGAATGGAAGCAACCTAGTGATAATCACATGGTGATACATCGCCGATGGCTTTTAAAATTAACCATTATAAATATAAACTGGATGCTGGGCCCAGATTTCGTTTCGACTTAAGGAGGAATTCCGACACTCTATGGGCCTATTTCAGAATAAAATAAGTCCAATATGAACTTATGTGAATATTTATGTCCCATATGAACCTAAGGATATATTGAAGTGGCATACTAAATATTATCTCTATATGCAACAGGCCACTTTGTGCTGAGTAAAGGTTCCCGAATGGAGCCTGTTTCAGCTAGTATTATATATTTATATGAAATTTGTTTTCTTCATAGGTGACTCCAGTGCCAAAATTAACTCTGAGGAGACAGTTGATGGGTTAAAACCAGTTGACAGCTCTCGAATCCAGTACAATCATTCAGTCAGCATTGACAGTATTGAAAACTTGAAGGGTGCCAAAGACAACTCTGAGGAGTATCTTGCTACTGGTAGCAAGTACGAACCTGTGAATATATATGACTTGAAATATCCAACTCAAGAAACGGAAGCCCCTGTGTCAAACACAGTCGACTTGTATAGCGATGTTGTTTCAAACTGTGTGCCACCAGAGAGGAAGTTAGTGTCGCAAATCGAGAGTGCAGTATCTCCAATATCAGACAAGCAATTCCAGATGGTTGGAGGGGCGATTCCTCCAGGGAATGATGGAACCAAAAGAAGTGATGCTACCCATGATAGTGAGGAGACTCAGCTGAAAGTTAATGCTGCTGAGAATGTTGATGATAAACTAAAAGAGGATGGGAAAATTTTCGAGAGCATTGATGATATTTCAGACATTCATGCAGTGTCAAGTCATTGTGATGATGCGGCATTAGGGCAGTCTACTATTAACCAATTCTGTGATTCTATAAAAGGTTGTGAAATAATTTCTGGTCAATCGAGCTTCAGTGTTATTAATTCTGTGCCGATCAATTCTGACTCGAAACCCTTTGAAGATATGGACTTTTCAAATCCTAATCAAATCTCAGGACAGCTCAATACTGGAAACACACATGCTAGCGCGATTTCATCAGGGACTAATCTCCATCAGAAGGCGGGGTTTCAATCAGACGACCTTGACATAAGTGACAGCGAGCTGGATAGCTATCTGTCGGCAATGGACACGTCAGAGAAGACTGACATCAGTCAGGTATTCAGTAACTTTCAGAACAAAATGGTGTCAGAATTAGAATCACCTGTGAAACCAAAATTCAACGGTTCATCAGAACAGGTTTATAACAGTGCCCTTGGCTTTCCTCCAAATTCAGCTGCAAGTTTTTCTTCGGACAGTTCTGTTGTTACATCTTCACCTTTCAGAGGTGACGGCATGCAGTGTAACATTAGTGCTTCTGTTGGTATTAACTCATCGGGCCATATTTTGAGTGAATCTGATGTCAAGAAGCAGGCTAACATTAGTGCTATTTCTGTCGACAGTGTCATGAATGATTCGATTGTTAGTGCTTATTCAAATTCTGATTTCCACTCGCCTATTGGATTTCCAAGTCTTTCATCAACCGAATCCACCAGTCCTACTTCTTTTCCCGGTGGCCAGGGCGCGAGGCCAAAAGAATTTACGCAAATGAAGAAAAATCGGCCAAATAGTTTGCTAGGTTTGTCGAAGGTAACATTAGATTCTCCTGTGGACCATCCTACCCACATGACTCATCCGGCTGTGTCCAAGGATCCTGTTCTTATCTCAAATCCACAAGCTCCAGTCATTGGTGACATACCGAAACCTAGAGCTCTGGTGATTGGTGACACTTCCTGCAGGTCAGCTGGCTTTGAGGCTCACGAGAACATGAATACAGAGCATGTTACTGCATGCAAGGTTTGTACACATGATTTTATCGAATGGCTAGGCCAGAGATTCTTTTTTGTATTAATAAATCATCCTATTGCTTGATTAAGTTGGTTGAGGATTACCTATTCATCGATCTAGTCCCAATACTGGTGTAACAATTTTATGTTATATTTCAGAGCATTTCTTAAAATCTTCAGATTTAAAAAAAAGGTACATTTTACAATGTTTATTTTTAATATCAATATATAAATTTATGTTCCTGGATCTTAGTCTCGAGTGTATATATAGACCAAGTATATATAGACAACAGCTTGGAATATCTGTTGGCTTGATGCTGTTTTTGGACCGCCCCGTTGCTCTTCTATAATGGACATTCATTCAAAAGATGTGTTACATTTACACGTAGAGCCCGTTCACGTAAACCCCTGCTTGTGATTAATCATCTGGCATGTCCGAGATTAATCTGTCTTCAAAATGATATATCATTTATTGTGATGGAAAAATGTACCGGTATAGTGATGATATGATCGTTCAATGTTTTGTACCGGTATGTATACATGCATTTTCTGATAGCATGACAAATCGAAAAACAAGACTTTGTTTACTTAAAATTCTCGTTGCTTTGACATTTAGTCGACGTCTGATATATGTATGTTTGGGACAGGTTGCCGTCTATGTTCATATACGCAAAGCTTCCATTTGACCTAACACAAAGACATACAAGGAAGATAACTCCCCATCCATAAAGTCAGTGTTTACAAATAGAATAGTAACATGATGGGACTCGGACCTCGGTCCAAAAACAGCATCAACCCTTCGATATCCCAAGCTGTTGTAGACCGAGAAAACTTGGATTAGAGTGTATTGTGCCATATATCTAGATATGATTATTATAACATGTTGGAAGTGTGTTAGTCTGCTATAATAGTATTAGTATGTAATTTTTATCATTTATTGCCACAGTCATCTTTCTTAACTCTCAATAAAAATGGTTCCCTCATTCAGGATGCCTATGTGGCTGAAAGGGAGCAGAGGATGAATTTAGAGAATGAGAAACGAAACAAAATGATAAACTCCAGTGAAGACGAAATTGTTCTTCGTCACAAATCGCCAAGAGTATTGGATGCTATGCAAGGCGACAGGAATTCGTCGGACATTCAAGGTCGACCTCATTCTTGGACACCAACAGGTAAATTTCTATTACTTTGCTGAATTAGTAAAGTAACTTCACATTCTGAGTGAACGCAAACTATTGAACAGCTATGATTTCGATTCTGAAACAAATTTCAAGGAATCCTGTTAATTTCAAAAAGTATTTAGTCAGTGTCACCCAACAACAAATCACGGCAGGACTCAAAGCCAATCAGAAGATAGTCATGTGAATTTTTAATTGCAATTGTGGGCGGTGATGTTACTTTTGGGACAGCCCTATATTGTAGTGGGCATACTAAGCATACCAGATTGTTTCAGACTATATCGAACATGTAGCGATACATGTACATGTACGTGTTCAATCAAGACTGTGGACTCCAATGAATATGTTATATATAAATACCTGCATAATTTGACATCATTTAGCCATTATTGATGGAATTCTGCCACATGCACATTCAGGGGTGCCGTTTTGATGACCATCAGTGGCCATGACACTCCACTCAATACTTGAATGAATATAAATTCTATTATATTATCATGTATAACATATTGTATTGTGAAATAAAATATCATATTATCTTACATGATATTCCAGGTGATCATTCCCCAAGTTTGCCAAAACAAAAACGCCCAACAAGTCTCAACTTGCCACCAAGACAAGACGTGAGGATGCACTTGGATCAGGTGTCACCTTCACAGGCCGTACCCGAGGAGAATGTGGGTGTGGCAGCCGAACAAACCATTGAGAATATGGAGACATCAGATAGCACTTCTGCAGGTAGTTACATATGTACATGTAATTCTAAATTAGTTAAATCTGCCAGGGTCCGCCAGAGAATTCTTTTGCCCAATTGTTTGTCCATGTCTCTGAGTTTGTTTGGCCATTTATCAGATATGTTGGCTAATTATATTATATACTGTGTACCGTGCGTCCGTCCGTACATCCGTCCGATGTCTGTTCATGTCATAACATGAACAGTAGTGCTCGGATCTCAGTCAAATTAGGTATGGATGTTCACTACTATGAGGACATTAAATAGAGGGTTCCATCGTTTTGTTCGGATTTTCGATTCTAGAGTTATTCATCTTTGTTTATTTGGAAATGTTGGCTTTTTGGTCTATCCGATATCTGTTCATGTCATAACTGCTAGAATACCACACAAATATATTTTTTAAATGCTTACTTTACAGTCCGTATGTCTGAGTATATCAGTCACAGGTTATAGGTATGCCCACACTAGGCGGTATGCCACAAAGGGGTAAGTACCGGACGACAGTAGTCCCAGGGGAGATAAAGCATTGTTTAGCATTTGAAATTTGCATTTTAATAGGATCAGTATCAGAGGAAGCTGGCGCAGCATCTGGAGAAATACAGCCGTCACCCTCAGCTGATATGGCACCAGCAGTAGCTGCCACAGACGTGCAGCCTCCCAACACAAATGACTTTGGAGTTGTCCCCCCTGTGTGGGTTCCAGACACGGAGGCACAGGCTTGTATGAAGTGTGAAGCCAAATTTACATTCACCAAGCGACGTCACCACTGCCGGGGTTGTGGAAAAGTAAGATGGATTGTCTATGTTTCTGCTTCAGACTTTAGCTATTGATCCAGTCATTATTAGAAATACAGTTGGCAGCAATAAATTTATAATTCAAAACCTTTCAACTAATGCTCTGATATAAAGATTACTGTGCCAAGGTTTCAGCAAATCCCAATGTTATTTGCCAAGATAAATCTTTCAAGAAGGTGTACTACCTAAGTACTGAAATTTCAGTTCGAAATATTTAAATAAGCTCACATTATATCTGTTTAAGTAAGCCATGGTGTATTTTTATTGTTACAGTCAGATTGTGAAATCAGTCATTTTGTCATTTCATGAGATGGCTGTGGGGTTCAGTCATTTCATTAAATGACTAAATATTTGAGGCATTTCATGAAATGATTGGAATATTGTATTGTTATATTCTTTAACTATCTGCCTGATACATTTAGTCAACTCGTGTAATTAATGTATTTTGAAACACACTTTACAACAATTCTGAATTACAGCTAGCATTATCGCAGACTCGCATTCATGTTTTCAGATCTGAAGTAATATTGCATACTGGCAATGGGTGTGTTGTTATTGATGTATCAATGCAATGGGCATTGCATGTTTACCAATGAACCTGTCAACCAATTGGGAATGTATATAGGATGTACCAAACTAAAGTTATAATTATGAAATATTTACAACTTTAGTTTGGTACGTCCTATTTTAAAAATGTTTTCACATGCTTCATCACCAAGCACGCACCATACACACATACGAACAAAATTACATATTAAAGATCCAATATATTTTATATATGCCTAATAATATGATCTTTAGGGCGCTACCATTTCTGACTATGGTTTTCTTGTACATAATTGTCCTTCTGATAACATTGCTACTTTCACTCATTTCATGAAATGACTGAAACCCACAGCAAATTTATGAAATGACTGAAAATTTTAGTCGTATTGTGTCTGGTATTTTTCATGTTACGTTTTTCAGGTATTTTGTTCTGCGTGTTGTAATTTGAAATCCAAGCTGCCATATATGGACAACAAAGAAGCTCGAGTCTGTAGCAGCTGTCACGAGCAATCACTTGAAGGTAATTTTATATCAGAATTTGTTCGTGAATTTGGGCCATGAATCTTTAATTATAAAGATGGAATTAGTTTCACTTAAAAATTCTTAATCAACGTAAAGATACAAAATTAATGGGGAGAAAATTCTATTTCTAACAATAATTTTCTTTTCCAGGAGTCAAATTTTGGCTCTAACATCTAATGCCAAAATAAAAAACAAATTGCCAAATTTTAACTGATAACTCCGAAGCCAGAAAATAAATAAAATTTTGGTGCCGGACTAAATGATAGGCCCCAATTGGTTTGTGCTGGTCATTAATACTTTTGTGCCTATCAAATAAATTTTAAACAGTATATGCTGTATGTTTCAGACAATTCAGGTATCTAATAAATTAAAATATTTATAAAACTTTGCTAAAAAATGAAATATATTTTCTCTAATTTGGTTCTTGCAACTTTTTTGCCATTAAACTGCTCTATATTTATGTCTATGAATGTGCCAAAGACGACTTTTAGTAAACTTATAATGAACCCCGGTAATTGGTGAATACCAACAAAAATGAGCACTGAAAAACACAAAATTCAATCAATGCCAGTCATAATGACGGGCACACACAAACATGCCTCCGTAATTTGGGCATTTTCGGACACTTATTTCCAAGTGTGTTTTCCATTTTCATATTTTATAAGACGATTTAATTTCAATAAAAGGAATTTATGATCTTGGGGTGCTACAACAGACTGGAAGAAAGTATATAAGTTTTCACAAATTAGTCATTCACATTTGTTTTACCTGAAATTAGCAAATAATTATTATCTTTTGGATAGAAGTCATGTGGGTTGAAATATTCAATTCTGAGAGTGAATCTTTGAACTATGATCACTGCCAAGTTTTTTAGCATGTTTTTAACTTTATTTTTTTAGAAAATATGCTTTTGAAAGGTAAACATGGATGTGACTTATTTCCCCAGAAATATCATATTTTCTATAGACTAAATTGTGAACATATTCTAGCTATAAATGTCTCCATATTCAATAGATATATGTGTAGACTTCAATGTAAACAAACTGGATACCAATATACAGGATAATTACATTGTTGACCATTTCAGCCCATATTCAAATCTACATTCTGCAAATTGCACATATAGATGTATCACTAGTGATGGGTGGTCAAGCCTTGAAATAGTGTGGCTGTCATTTGCAGAATGAGTTTCCCAGAGGGTGAATTTGGTGATGCTAGCCCGCTATGCGGGGTAGCATCACTAAATTAACCCTCTGGGGACCTCATTCTGCAAATGACAGACACACTATTTCAAGGCTTGCTGGGTGGTATTTCAAATTATTGCACACCCATTGCATTATTTTTGTGAAATTCAGCAAAAATATGTAAGATACAAAACATTCAATAAAATAATTGGTCTACGTTGATGTCATTGATGACGTCAACTGTAGCAGAAAATGTCTTCACTAAATTATGAGGTATAGTCTACATAATTCACAAGTTTGTTCAATTTGTCTTGCCGCATTGTAAAACTTGTACCTAAGCCCCACGGTTCTCTTTTTACCATTGCATCATGACCAACTCATGCAATTACGATAACCAGTTGTGCAGCATATTTAGCAGCCATTTTCTCAAATTGTTGAATGTAATCTGTCTTTCTCAACCTGAATCACTCCCGACAGTTTTGAGTCATAAAACACATCGCTCTGACAGGTACCCCAGAATCAATCATCCCAACCCAACTCAACATCGCCCACAGAGCCTATATGCATGCGCTTTTTTGTAATTAGCCTTAAATCTCTAACGTGCTGATCATGATCATGTGCTCCTCAAATGTGAAAATAAACAATCATGTATCGCTAAGTGAGGTGCATTGACACTATTTATGAATATCATAAGAACGTGTCACAATCTGAAAATGGCATATTCTTGCTGACAATTTAGGCTCTTAACCCTTTCCATATGAAACTCTCATTGACGAGTAGTTATCCATTAGGAAATGTTTAGATAATAAGTTCAACAAACCACCTAAGAATTTATGGTCAGAACATTTGTCTTGTCGTTTGCTCATATTTCCTGAGCATCCCTCCAGATGAATAATAGACCCTCCAATGTATATTTGTATGACTGAGTGGGAGAATCCATTTAGTATAGAAAGGGTTAATGTAGCTGCCTGAGATTTTGAAAAAATGGGTCTCTTGAAACGCAGGGAAAGTTTGGTCACTGTGCACTATTTCACTCTTGACTCTTTCTAATCTTAATGCTTCATATTACACACACGGTAGTTATTTCTCACTTTTGTTTATACCATATCATCAGGAAAAGTCTAATACAGAAAGCTCTTTAACTTATTGTGTATTAAAATACTCATTGCCGAGTTGTTATCCCTTAGGAAATGTTCAGATAATAAGTTAAACAAATAACGTCAAAGAAAACACAGGAGCTTTGTTTTCTTCCAGTGTCATAAATCTTATTATTCAGAGTTTTCATCCTGAACCAATATGCTGCCTATATAGGTATTTCGTGTCTTTATCAAGATATTTATGATCACCGGAATAAAGTGAAAGTAATAAATTACTATGCTGGAACTAACTAACTGAATACAGAGTGTCTTTTTAACCTTTTCTTTTCTAATTGGATTCTCCCATACACTTATACATTTGAATGGTCTATTATTCGTTTTGATGGTTGTTCAAGAAAATTACGCAGACAATAGAGAGGCGAAAAGATAAGAAATGTGCAGAATGATTCATTTCATTGGTGGAAAATTTTAGATAAGAAGTTCAACAAATGGCTATGGGTTGTTTGTTGTACTTAATATCTGAGCATTTCCTATGGGACCTACTCGGTATATGAGTATTTAGTACATAAAGGGTTAATTAATAGCCATGCACAGTTCAGAGATTTTTTTAGGCAAGGACAGGGGGCCGAAATTGGAAATAATCCGGTTTATTCCAAATCTCTGACCCTGAAACTGAAAAATCACAGAAAGCCTCTTGTTTTTCGGAACAAAAGATAGAACTTCCCATTCATTTTATGACAATCCTGCCCCATTTAAATAAACTAGGAATAAACATTCTAAGAAATAAATTAAACTGTTTGATATACAATGAAAATGCTTGTTCTTACTGGTATATTCTCTATGTATTCCCAATTATAAGCCTCTGATGGTGCAAATTTTCTCAAGTGAAATGGCCCGTAACTCTTTCTCAAAACAGGTAGCAAAATCATTTAGTTATTTCAGCACAGACGTCAACTTCGTTTTGACAAACAATTTCAGACATTTCATTGTACATCAATTCCTGTATACCAGGTCCAAATTGTTTAGTGTTATATACCACTGATGTTTGTTCATTGGGTAATGATCTGTTTGAGGTACATGTATACTTTAATGTAAATTTTTATTTTTATTTATTATTTACTGTTATTGATGTAACTTGCATCTGTAGTGATTTATTGTGGTACAAGTATCAATTTGTTCATTTTCATAGATTCCTTGTTTGATGTTCTTTTTGTGTAATTTACATTGTCATGTCTATTATCTCAATTATGATTATTAGTTTGTTTTACACTAGAACCTAGTTTCCTTAATTCATGCCAGCCTGGGACATTACTTTTACCCTTCCATGACAGGAACTTCCTGAAATTTTGCGAAAACCCTATGCCAATGCATTCTCTTATATATGCGAGTCTCCCATAGGGAGCCTCACATATATAAGAGAATACATTGGCCTAATAATATTTACCTACCTTGTAAGCCAGTGCATTATCTTATATATATGCGAGGCTCCCTATGGAGACTCGCATATATAAGAGAATACACTGTCACAGGATCTTTAATGCTGCACCAGCATGCTCCCCTCATGAAAGGGTTAATCCACTCCAGCCTGGGACAATGTTTGTGCCAGAAACTGGCATAGCTAAATGAGAGAGAGAGAGAAATGATTTATTGACAAAGTGTATTGAGTCTTCACAAAATCAGATGTTTAGATTCCTTTCATTTGAGCACACCATAGCAGAACATGGACTTCCACCGGGACGACCATGGTTTTAACCAGTGTGAGAATTTTTTTAAATTTGACATCAAAGAAGCAATTTCTTAAATTTTGGGAACTCATTACTAGGTTTCAACCTTGAAAAAGGATTTTTTTCTCTGATCTTTTTTCTTTGCTTTCCCTATTTGGGTCATCAGTTTGACACATAACACTACAACTCAATTACACTGAACTGTGCGTATTTTGCCTTCCTTTTCTAGTAGACATAGCCACAATATCAACTGTTTTCTGGTCCACCCCATCATCTCTGTGGAATTAACCGCTGATTAAATATAACAGAAATGTTTTTTTTTAAATAGCATTTTTGAGCTATTGCCTTGGGTTATCAGTCGTCCATCCACAATTTCCTTTAGTATACCCTACAGCTCACATAAATCAAATATGAGTTGGAATTCCAGAGATGTAAATCTGATTAAGATTTTGTCGGCTTTTAATGGAGACTGATAAACAAGTTACTGTGTAGGCCTCTATAAAATTGCTAGAATTTGTTTAAAAGTTTGTTTATCAGCAACTTTTATGAGTGTTACCGAGTTCGCCTCCTGCAAATTGATGGCACATGTCCAGTGCATTTCTGAATCCTCAACTGTGCATTCATGCCAATCTTCATGCCAGAAATTATTGTCACTCAAAAATTTCTTAACTGCTTGTCATTCTGCATTTAAAGATGGATGCAAGTAAGTTGTCAAATGTTGTTTTTGACTAGAACTTCAGAACTGATCTAGAACTGACCTGGAAAGCTGCAATATTTAGGTACCGTAAAATAAACATTTTGAGGCAAACCTTAAATCTAGTAATAATTATAATCAATGTTTACTCGCCCATCATGATTGGGTGACTACTTGTAAATGTGTAGTTGGATCCTAGTCTACAGTAATGCCCAAAGTAATTGACCACTTAACCACAGCAGAATTATGGGTAATTTTTCAGGATTTAGTCGGAAATATGGCTTGTTGCCATTCATCGGAAAGCTCTCGCCGACTAAATCCTGAAAAATTTACCCATAATTCTGCTGTGGTTAAGTGGTCAATTACTTTGGGCATTACTGTACCGGTATGCATGCATCTAAACACATAACAAAGTAAGTTCATAAAATCTCTCAAGAGTATCTGATTGCCATGAAATTTTGCATAGATATGCTTCATCACCAATTTGATTAGCAGTGTTAACGCTGAGCATATGATTGGAGTTGTGCTTGAATGAGCACTTTTATTGTGAAAAATACCCAATTAAAAAATCACAGTTGCAACTTCAAATAGCAAAATTTTGCGATTATCCGTGTTGCTGCAATTACTAATATGCTTTGTGAGTACCCACATCACTCCTAAACATGACATGAAATTTTCATGGGTCTGACAAGGTGAGTTATGTCGAAAGGTATACATGTTTAATGCAAATATGGTTAAAACATATAGATGTACCGGTAGGTTAACATCTTGGCTGCTATATGTCAGTACTGAGTACGGACCTAACATGTCACACTGGAGAATTGTTTTGACAATTTACAGGCATGTTTCAGATCACCTCTAGATGGGAGCTATAAAATGTGAACGATTTATGATGGAAAAACATGGCTGCAGGCAGCCATCTGGGATTTTACTTTTTGCCTGACTAAATCCTTTGGCACGCCCTACAGATACAAACCTCATTTGATTGTCCCCAAACTTAATTCGGATCTTTGGGGTGAATTCTGAATGGGAGCTATCATTTTTTTTTCATATAAATCTTTGGGCTGACCTCTAGTATTACCTGAACATTTAAACTTTCCGCATTTCTTATCACTCCATTGACTGTATTGTATGACATTATTCCCTCTCCAAGTTGAGCTACAGTATCAGTGACACTGTAATTTTGAGGTGTCATCACAACCAATATTCCAAGCTGGTGTGGACAAAGGTAACTTGTTCTAGATTCTTTATATTCATGTACGGTGTACCCAGACTATCTAGAACAGCTTGAATAAATAGCAGGTAATCATCACATTACTCTTATCAGTGTCAGACTATCATCCAACCACAAATTCCATGCAGCTATCTTATAAGTTTAATTTAACCCTTTATATACTATATGGATTCTCCCAATTAGTCATAAAGGTATACACTTGAATGGTCTATTGTTGATCTTGAGGGGTTTTCACGGAGAATAAGCTGACGGCAGATAATAAAAGTGCAGAAGGAATCCCATTCATTGGTGGAAAATGTTCAGATAGTAAGTTCAACAAACGACCTATGGCATTTTGCTGAACTTATTATCTGAACATTTCTAAGGGATAACTACTCGTCAATGACTATTTAGTTTAGAAGGTTATAGATTTAAATTAAAGCTGGTCTATCTCTTCCCAGAAAGTTTTATATGGATTCTTGGGTATAAAATAATAGATATGAGTCAAGGACACCTGTCCAGAAAAGCTATCAATTATTATAAATTTTATATAGAGTTTCTTACGACATCAGCAGGACTGTTGTATGGGCTATTTTTAGAACAGAAATATATGTTAAAATGTCCAGATTGTATCAAGAAGGACAACTCTATCTTGTTAGCAGCCTCAATCATGGAAAATTGTATATATTTACCACAATTTACAAATAATATACACAGTCTTCAGTTTTGTCTTGATTTTATTCACAAAATAACTATTTGTAGTTTTGAAATCCGGATTTATGATAATTATGGATGTTGTAATTGTGGTGTGGAAGTTATAGACCATCTTTAAACATATTTATTCACCTCAATACTATTTTAAAACATATTTATTCACCTCAATAATATTAACATGATAACGGAGGGCATTACTGTTTATTAATTAGCTGTCCGACAGAATTGATTAACGGACCGACATCCTATTTATATCAGTCCGCTAACAGCCAGGATGGCGGGCTGTTAATAATTTCTGAAGTGCTGCTAATAAAACCGTAATGCATGAGAAACTCATATAATTAATACTATTATTACCACTTGTGTACCATGAGCTGAGTATTGTCATTTCTATAATTCATGTCATTTGTTTTTGTAAAATTTGTCAAGTATTCCATTAAATACAATGAAAATTAACAATGATTTCAGTTGTTACGTACATACCGCTATGTATGTGACATCATTGTTAAAGTGGTGGCCGATGGGCCATAATGAAATTTTCACTCAATAACGGTCCGCTACTGCAGGATGTTATAAGATTTCATTTAACCAGTAAAACTCTTGTTATTACTCTCGGGGAAGTCCTGTAAAGAGGTAATCATATACAAATATTGGGCAATGGGGTTGGGCGACAAGTGCAGAAATAACTTAATTCCCATTAAACAAAACACACAAAAGTTTCACAGTGAATTTGACAAACAATCTTGGGCTCACTAGGTCAAGGTAAATATTGTTAGGCCAAAGTATTATGTTCTAAATGCAATGCTCCCTATGGGAGACTCGTATATATATATATAAGAGAATGCATTGGCACAGGGTTTTCACAAAATTTCAGGAAACTCCAGTCATTGAAGAGTTAAAGTAATGAGATTGCCTACTATTTTGTTTGTGACTATCAAACACGTAACTGTTCTAGATTGTCTGGATTCAATCAGACTCATTCATGTATTCTTCCTTATGTTATATGTTATTGTTGAAAATACCAGGTCAAGTATTTTCCAATTTATCAACATTACAGTGCTGCCAAGAAGGCACTCTTAACCCTTTCTATTCTGAATGGATTCTCCCAGTCAGTTATAAAAGTATACATTGAAGCAGTCTATTATTAATCTGGATCGGCTTTCAGAAAAAAATAAACAGATGACAGCTGGATGACAGATATTAAAACTGCAGATGAATGGCATCAAGCCATATTTCCAACTAAATCCTGAAAAATTACCCATAATTATACGGTGGTTAAGGAGTCGATTATTTAGGGCATTACTCTACCTGTAGTTATACTAACCTGATAAATCATTTAACCCTTTCAGTGCCAAGTCCGATTTTTGTATCAACCCATATTTCCTTGATCATTTTTCAAATTTATTGATTATATTAATGTGATACATTGATGGAAAGATCTCTAAGAGCTATTTCCATCAATGTATCACATTATTATAATCAATAAATTTGAAAAATGATCAAGGAAATATGGGTTGATACAAAAATTGGACTTGGCACAGAAAGGGTTAACTCGCAGCCTCATAATGATCATGCATAGAGTTAGAGGGATACTATCTTCTTATAAATTTCTTACATTGACAATGTCATAACATTCAATTTTGTACCATGTGTATGTACATGTATATTTTTAATGATTCTTTAATAGATCTACTATCTTATAATTTCTTGTACCTACTTAGACCAAGTCTTCTCGGTCCACAACAGCTTGGGATAATCGGTTGGGTTGATGCTGTTTTGGACTGAGTCACATCCCGTTTCTCTTCTATAACGGACTTTACGCCCAGAATCGTGGCGGGAGTTATCTTTCTTGTCTGTCTTCAGATTAGGTCAAATGGGAGCTTTGCATATATTAACATAGAGGACAGATTTCCCAAGCATGATGATATCAAACATGCATATATCAGAGGTCCGTTAATGTCAAAGCAATGAGATATATAAGTAAACAAAGCCTTGTTTTCCAGAGAATATTGATTTGTTGCGCTATCAGAAAATGTACATGAATGTAATCAATTCATTAAACAATTGTATCATCACTATAAATTTTTCTATCATGGTAAATAATGTATTATTTTGAAGACAGATTAAACGCGGAAATGTAAGATGATCAATTACATTCAGGGGTTTACATGAATACTAGGGCTCCACATGTACATGTAGTACGTCTTTTTGATGAAAGTCTGTTATAGAAGAGCAAAGGGGTGAGATCCGGTCCAAAACCCAACTGATATTCCAAGCTGTTCTGGACTGAGAAGACTTGGTCTACTACTATCATATTATTTTTGTGTCATTTACAGTAATGCTCTAAGTAATCGACTTCTTAACCACAGCAGAATTATGGGTAACTTTTCAGGATTTAGTCAGAAATATGGCTTGTTGCCATTCATCGGAAAGCTCTCAGGATTTAGTCAGAAATATGGCTTGTTGCCATTCATCGGAAAGCTCTCGGGGAGAGCTTTCCGATGAATGGCAACAAGCCATATTTCTGACTAAATCTTGAAAAGTTACCCATAATTCTGCTGTGGTTAAGAAGTCGATTACTTAGAGCATTACTGTAATATAAATTTGGTTTGCATCCATATGTTGCACTATCAATTCTAGAATTTTTCCTTGTTTGATTTTTAGTATTTTTGGTTTTTCCTCACTGCATGTTTCATCCTGTTGTATGTATGGTACATGTATATAGCACTTGTAATTCAATTTCATTTTATTTTAGAGATGGGTGTCTCTCTTAAGACACCAACATCGTGATGTAAACTAATTAACCCTTTCATGACGGGTGGTGCAGCATTAAAGATCATGTGCCGTGCATTCTCTAAAATATGCGAGTCTCCCATAGGGAGCCTCGCTAATGTAAGAGAATGCACTGACTTACAAGGTTACAGTAAATATTCTTAGGTCAATGTGTTCTCTTATATATGCGAGGCTCCCTATGGGAGATGGGAGCCTCGCATATATAAGAGAATGCTTTGGCACAGGGTTTTCGTAATATTTCAGGAAGCTCCAGTCATGGAAGGGTTAAAGATGGGTGTCTCTCATAAGACACCAACGTAGTGATGTAAACTAATTAATGCATTCACCCAGTACATCTGATTATAGTCTGACCTCACATATAATCCCTGACAACAGAAATAGTCCGAAAAATAGGCTTCACAAAGTGTGTGGGTGTGACTTTTTCATGTCAATTGCCCATTTGAAAGCCCCATTTGTCTCATTCAATTGACATACATGTATTCCAAGTTGCTGACATCATCATGAAAGATAGATGCTTCAGAAATGCAATCACAGAACTTGTTATCATTAATGAAAACTTCCCAATTAATGGTTATGTAATGTAGACAGTGCCACATAATCAGCGTTGACATTTTTGCTGCACCATTAGAAATCAGCCAATTTTCAGTAATTTTAAAGATGCATAATCCAATTTAAAACTCCCAAATTACTATTTTTATGGTTTCGGGGGTAAAAATGTTTAATTTGAGTCGTGGAACCCACACATCAAAGCTCAGAGTGATCAGATATTGATTTTTGAAATTTGTTATTCCCGAGATATGTATTTTTTGGCGGCCTGGGAAATTATTGTCAAGCCGACGGTCTCTGACCAAGTTGCAGATAAAGATGGATAACTCTAAAATCGAGTGGCTTTTGGTATTAGATATTTGACAATCTGGCCAAAGTTGATTGAACAAAATGTTGATGAATAACACATTTTGGGCAATTTTATACCATAGTTGACTGTGGTTAGCATTATTTATGGGCAATTGATCTATTCTGATAACTAAAGCGTCATTTAAAAAAATGTTGCTGATGTTAGAATCTGATGATATCATATGGGGACCATCGAATCGGATTGAGTATCTTTAACAGGTTCTATTATTGCATACATGACTTTGTATATTTGAGACATTCATCTTACACAATAATCGTCAGAGACTTGTACATTGTCAAGAAACATGCCTTTCAAATGGGCAGTGGACGTGAAAAAGTCAGATCCGCTTGTTTGTGAAGCCTATTTTATTTTTTGGACTAAAAAAACATTTCTGTGACCCTTTATAATTATTAATATCTGTTCATTCTCTCTTTATTGTGTATAATGTCATGAGCCCCGTGAAAAATATTTTGACTGGAGAGTCGGTTGGGCATGTCACATAGGCGGATGTGCCATCAAGAGAGGCGTAGGATCGAATGGTAGGCGGGAATGTTTAAAGGGTTGGAATGACAGATTGTATTTAACCTCAGATCTTCTGCTGACAGGTTTTAGCTGTGCAGAATTTCTAAATTATTCAATGGCTTGAGCATATTTTCTGCATTTAGTTTTGAGGGAAGATCACACAATACACGTCACTTGCTTCTGTGCATACACACTACCATTGACACAAGCAACACACCCTATATAAATATATGATAGAGTTAACCTGATTATTTTTCGATCATGCATGATGAATTTAACATCACTGTTATTGGTTATATTAATATGTGTGACTAACATTTACTCACTTTCTTTTGGATATCAAAAGCTTATCTAGAATAAAAATAAGAACTTCAAAACATTTTTGTTTTGGAAAATGGTACCCATACCTTTGACTTATTAGAGCTGAATCAAGCTGGAGAACTATCTTGTTAGCACCCTCAATCAAGGCAAATCAGTTATTTCACCAATAATTAAGCTTGACTGCATTGGAAGCAAACTACTTCTGTACGCATTTACAGACAAATAATATACCAATGGGCCGTTTCAGCTGTATTTTATTCACAAAAAATGCTGTATTTAGTCTTGAAATCAAGTTTTTTAAAATAATTATGTGGTTATTGTAAATGTGGCCCAGAAGAGATAAACTGTCTTTAAAGGCAGAGATATAAACATCACTAAACTGAATAAAATTTGGTTTTTGCCCATTTTCAACATTGGCCTTTGCTTTCTGTCAGAGGCTAAAACAGGACTATTTTATATATATCACATGAAACAACTATTATATCATTAAAAAAGCCATTAAATTTTTCCTTAGCTCTCACTAGTTACATATAACTTGGCATCCTGCTGACAAAATGACCGCACGTCTTTACATTGATTCAGGTAGATTAATATTATTTTGAAATGCATGACACCAACACCAGACAATGCAAAATGATTACTTTGTTTATTAAAGTTAAATTCTTGTCCAAAAACAAAGAGGCAAATTGGGGGACTATATTTTCCAACGCCAATCCCAGAACACGTAATACTGTCATATACAGTTGTGATGCATCTCCGCCCAACGCTGTAAATGTATGCATTTTGTAGCTTCTGTTAAGGATTTTGATTTGTTAAAAAAGCATAAAGGTTTTTTTCATGTGATATCTAAGATCTCCAACAAGTTATGTTGAGATAGAACATTTTATGAAACTTGTTTGATAAATTTGATTCACAACTCATCTACGACTAGTTGTGAATCAAATTTATCAAACTCGTTTCATAAAATCTTATATCCCAACATAACTCATTGGAGATCCTCTATGTATATGTATAAATAAAGATGTGGGCTTCATTTTAATCATGGCTGGTCAAGTGTTTGCAAACAACAGTAAATAGCCATCCTGATTATGTCAATTTACAACAAGAAGTTCCATCATTGAAATATGTTACAATTTTTAAATTTTGTAATGTTATATACACATACTATAATGGGTTTTCCTCCATTCGTTCAGATTAGCCAAAGGCCGCGAAAATAATGTAACTTTAGAAAAACTAATGGTATATTGTTGTAACAGCATCATTTTGCCCAACCAGCATCATAGCAATTCATCAGGATCACTTAACAAGGGCTGTTTGTATACAGAAAGAACAAGATAACAGTATGTTAGCAAATTTTTCCTCTAAAAGTTGGATCGGTCGGTCAGTCTGTCAAAATAAAAATAAAAATAAAATTGCATGTTGAAACATAAAAATGGTTTTAAATCGATTTATAGCTTAAAACAAACTCTACACTCGGTAACAGCTATTCAGCAGTTGCTCACCAGTGTGTTTAATAAGAATTTAGTAGGAGAAATAGTACATAAATTTTGTCAGTAACTTACTGACCATAATTCATGGATGCTTATTTATCAAAATAAAGAACATCAACGGTTATTATTCCATTCTTTCTTAATCAATTTTATAGTTTATTGCTTTATGGTTTTACAATGACAACGAGCCAACCAATAGGAATTTGTAAACCAATCAGTGTTATTTTAATTTCTTTATTTTGTAATTTGCTTCATCACTTTTTTGCCGCTGTTTTTTTATTAGTTTGACTAAAGTATTAGAAAAAGGGCAAACAAAATTGAGATATGGCCAAACAATTTCAAATAGAATATTTTGGGCAGCACAGACCCTGGAAAAAATGGTGTTAAAAGGGATAGTTATTTCGAAAATATCTATCTCATCGTATGTACTCGAGATTGTATATTAATACATATTAACAGCTTGTAAATCATTATGCATGTTCATGTTATAGCTCTTGCTTTGTAACTTCTTCTCAGCTCAACTGACACAACCTCACCAACCTCCGAGACCTGCACCTCCGACAAACAGTCCTCATCCTCATAATCCCAGCGAATACTGCTCAACTGTACCTCCGACACAGCAAAGCAACTCATGTCCACCATTACCTACTGTACTCGTACCTGTTGGAGTTCTCAAGAGGGACGGTGAGTGCCATAAAGAATTGTAAAGTTTCGTCTAGTTTATAAGGATTCGTAAAGTTTGGAAATTAAGATTTTGTTTTTTATTTACTCATTGTCCCGTTCAATCTTAACTGGTACGAAAAGTACCAGGCCTAAAACTATGGTGTCGGACATTTGCAGAATGAGGTCCTCAGGGGGTGAATTTAATGATGCTACCCCTCGACAGGGTAGCATCACTATATTTACCTTCTGGCGACCTCATTCTGCAATTATGATGAAGAGTTTAAGTTTCTCTTTTTCTTTATTAGTTTGGCAGGCGACACAATGCATAATCGAAGGTGCCCAATGGGTGCGCATCACCATCTTCACCAACTGGGAACTTAATCTGTGTCTAGGTCTCCTATAGCAGATGAGGCCATGCATAATGAGGTCCCCAGGGATGAATATGGTGATGCTAGCCCGCTTTGTGGGGAAGTCTTCTAGCAAATTTCCATCGTTTGGTGGACACTTCTAGGTTACAGATGTTCTGTACATGTATTTTGGTGGAATACATACTTTTGATCCTGTTATACCGGTCTCCAACCTAATGGCCCTTTAAATTTAACTTTTGCAATTTTCATGTTTAGTGCTCGCCAAATTTTGGTATATTTTTGTCTACCTCCATTGTAATTCATTTCATCAAACATTTCATCAAATATTTTTTTGTACTTCACTCTTCAACAGCTTCTATTATTTGATATATGACCGATGGAAAAACTCATCAAATAGATGCTGAAATATAATCTATTAATTATCTTAACAATTTCTTTACTAAATACTCATTAACCCTTCCATGGAGCTTCTTGGTGCTTCCTGAAATTTGCGAAAACCCTGTGCCAATGTATTCTCTTATATATGCAAGTCTGCCATTGGGAGCCTCGCATATATAAGAGAATGCATTGGCCTAACAATATTTACCTTGACCTTGTAAGCCAGTGCATTCTCTTATATATGCAAGGAGGCTCCAAATGGGAGACTCATATATAAGAGAATGCACTGGCACAGGATATTTAATGATGAACCAGCGCGGCTCCCATCATGAAAGGGTTAACCATTGTTTGTTGTATTTATTATAATATTTCCCACCAATAATAATAGGAATCGTCTGCCTGTCATCTTTGTTATATTTCCTGAGCATCCCCATATTAATTAATAATAGACCATTCCAATGTATACTTTAGTAACTAAATTGGAGAACATTTCCTAATTGAACTACTCGTCATTGAGTATTTAGTAAACAAAGGGTTAAATTCTTCAAAACATTGTGGAGTTATGATGTTGATATGCTTTATGTAGCCCTGTTAATTAGCGTTGGCTGTCGGCAAAAAGAATGTTTGTCAGCTATTTTTTAGCCGAGGCAAATTTTAGAGCCTGCGAATGCTGTGTGCAAAATTTAAACAAATTGCTGCAGACATTGCTACACTGTGGAAGTCTGCAGACAGCAAAAAAATAGTGTGTCTGTCATTTGCAGAATGAGGTCCCCAGAGGGTGAATTTAGTAATGCTACCCCGCATAGCGGGCTAGCATCACCAAATTCGCCCTCTGGGAACCTCATTCTGCTAAGGTGTAAGCAGAATGAGGTCCCCAGAGGTGAATTTGTTGATACTAGCCCGCTATGCGGGGTAGCATCACTAAATTCACCCTCTGGGGACCTCATTCTGCAAATGACAGACACTATTTCAAGGCTTGATTGTAAACTGAAGTTATATGTGTAGAGCATGCAACTACTGGATCCTTTTTAGCCAAGGAAAAACATTTCTGCAAATTAACAGGCTTTCTTAAGTTTTGAGTAATTTGGGTTGGTACAATCAATATATACAATGTCTGAATAACTGAATAGTTTTCCTTGGTTTTACCCTTTCTCTACTAAATGGATTCTCCCATCAGTTTATATAAAATTAATCATTGGAATGGTCTATTATTCATCTAGAGGGAGCGTGCAAGAAATATTAGCCGGCGACAGACAGATGACAAGATAATTATCTGACCATTTCCTATATATTCAGTATAAAATGAAAAGGTTAACATTTGTGGTATATTTATGCATGTTGTTGTGAATGAGAAAACTTCTGTGAACTAACAGTTAGATTTACTTCATTATCACCAGATTTGAATCATCCTGATTTCCACTGTTAGAGCTTTAATAGCAACTATTATTTATAGTTGACTATGGAAATTGCTATTTTATAAGCTTGGTAAATATAATTCAGAATCAGGTATCATTAGAAATTATTTGAAAATGGTCATCTCAGGCTACAAAATATAATAGGCTGCAGGTTTACGAACCAATCCTACAATATTTTTCCTCTTTCTAAAAACAATTTTTTTTACCTTTTGGTTTATGATCACGCTGTCCAAGCATGTCATGTAAAATAGTCAAAGGTTTGTCTTATTTTTGTTTTCTAATTTTTTATTCTTTTTCTATTAATTTTCTGTTTTATTGGAAAAATAACTCATTTATGTTTTTTATTTGAATATATCATATTTTTTTCAAATATCTTTCAAAATCCATGTTTAGTTGAACTGTTTGTCGATTAGTGAGGTGGGTGGTGAGGATTTTTTTTTAATTTAATTATTTTTTTCCCTCCTGCATCTACCGTTTTCACTCAAATTTTTTTCGTAAACGAGGCTATTATAGTATAATATTGGTGTGGTCAGTTCTTGTTCTGTTTTTGTAATGAAATCATTTGAAAATGAAGGCCTACATTGGAATATTTTACATAGACATATTCATGAATATTCGATCATTTAACTGATAATAATGAATCGTCATGGCGACCAGCCCAGAGGTTTGAAATTGAAGTCACTTCTCCATATTTGAATGTTAACCCTTCCATGACTGGAGCTTCCTGAAATTTTGCAAAAACCCTGTGCCAATGCATTCTGTTATATATGTGAATCTCCCATAGGAAGCCTTGCATATATAAGAGAATACATTGGCCTAACAATATTTAGCTTGACATCGTAAGCCAGTGCATTCTCATATCTTCCTATAGGAGACTCGCATATATAAGAGAATGCACTTGCACAGGATCTTTAATGCTGCACCAGTGCAGCTCCATCATGAAATGGTAAAAGAGAAGTAGACTGTTATCAGGGAGAAGTCTTGATAGCCATCAATTTACTCCCTACATCACCTTTCTATGATCCAATAAGTATTATATAATACAAGAGCCCATTTATAATACCATTATAATGAGTAAGAACACAATTAAAATCAGTAAATACACTTTGAATATTCTGTTTGGTCATATATATACTAGAGAGATTCCGCTTGTAGATTATGGCATGTAACATGTAGCCATTAAACCGCCATTTTAGGAAAATGTCCATTTATAAACATGGTTTATTGTCCCCCGTAAAATTTATTTTCGGGGGACTATTGTAATCAGCTCCGTCCGTCCGTCTTCCGTCCGTCCGTCTGTCTGGAGTTATAACTCCAGTAATGATCATCCGATTTCATTGAAACTTGGTATGTAGGTGTCTTAACCAAGAACACATGTGCTCTGCAATTCTGGGTTTGATCCGATGTTCTTTTATGGAGTTATTTCCCTTTTTTCAACTTTTGTTTTACTTAGAAAATTTCTCACAGATTGAGTTCGAATTTGAGTTTGATCCGATGGTTTTTTCTTGAGTTATGGACTTTTTTCGACTTAGAAAATTCAATTTTACTTCTTTTTTCTTTGGTTTCCGGATGATAACTCATGTTTGGACTGTTCAATTGAAAATTCCGTTTTTTTGTGAGTCATTCATATCAAAATACAGGTCAAGTTCGAATTTGATCCAATGATTTTTCTCAGAGTTATGGGCTTTTCGACTTAGAAAATTCAATATTTTTTTTCTTTGGTTTCCGGATGATAACTCAAGTTTGGATTGTTTAATTGGAAATTCTTTTTTTTTGTGGGTCGTTCATATCAAAATACAGGTCAAGTTCGAATTTGAGTTTGATTCAATGATTTTTCCCAGAGTTATGGGCCTTTCGACTTTGAAATGTTTTTTTATAATTTTCTGTATGAGGGTACCTTCATGATGTAATCAACTCCTCCTACAGTTTTGATCGTAGATATTTGAAACTTCAGAGTATTGTTACCCACAGATTGGAGATGTGCAACATGTACATGTATATAGATGACGGAAAAATTATTTTTTTACAGAATTATAATAATTATATTCAACTGTCGGTATTACAGTTAACCCTTTCAGTGCCAAGTCCGATTTTTGTATCAACACATATTTCCTTGATCATTTTTCAAGTTTATTGATTATAATAATGTGATACATTGATGGAAAGAGCTCTTAGAGCTCTTAGAGCTCTTTCCATCAATGTATCACATTATTATAATCAATAAATTTGAAAAATGATCAAGGAAATATGGGTTGATACAAAAATCGGACTTGGCACTGAAAGGCTTAACTGTAATACCGACAGTTGAATATAATTATAATAGCTGAAATCTGGATGTGCCACATACATGTACCTGATCACAATGCCACAGAAAATAGTAATTATAATTTAGGCACTTTGTGCATATGCTATACACTGTCCCAGTTAGTAACTGTATCAGTGTTTTGTTTTGATTGTCACACAGCGAGCGAGACAATTTATGTCCACGATTGGTCCTAATTTTATAGTTATGACACATGCTTTCTTGTTGGTTCACAATTGAGTTAAGCTCAAAGTGTATCAAAACTACAGGATAAATATCAATAGTGGGCATGAATCATCTCGTCATTTGTTTGACAATCAACACAAAATGTCAATATGACCCAAATATAGTTGCATAGCCGGACATAGAGTAGCATGTGTAAACAGTGCCTTACAGTGAAAGTTTTCAAAAGCAGTGTTAAAGAGTGTATACATAATCAGGCCTCAAAATAAGGTGCTGGACATGTGCAGAATGAGGTCCCTTGAACTGAATTTAGCATCACTAAATTCACCTTCTGGGGACCTTGTTCTGTTTAGGCCTCATCTTCTTTGGAAAGTGTCTTTATTATCAAAAATAAACATGCTATTTAATTTCTTTAGAAACTTCTTTACCAGCTGGGAACTTACCCTAAATCTGAGTCTTGGCCTCCCATAGCAGATGAGGCAGTGCAGAATGAGGTCCCCATAGGATGAAATTCTTTATGCTAGCCCACTGTGCAAGGTAGTGTCACTAAATTCACCCTCTGTGGACCTCATTCTGCAAATGTCCGGCATCATATTTTGAGGCCTTCGCATATTATGAACATTTTGTTTCTATTGAATCATCAATTTTGTCAGTTTGTTATACAATATTTTATATGTTACAAGAGATGTTTTGTTTTTTTTATAGTGTTTTGAACTTTGTCATAAAAAGGGATTCATGAATGTAAGTTTGGCTGTATTTTGTAGCCTCATGTCAAATCCCATTTATGATTCATGCAGCTGCTCAAGAGAGCATCCTAGCTATCCTTGTGGCTCTAGTTTATATCATACAATAAGTTAAGATTGCCCTGGTCCCTATTAAAACTATTTGTTTATAACTGGAAATCATTTTGAGGGTCAGCAGGAGTTTTGCCAACATTTCCTGATCTTCTAAAATGGATTTTCTAAAAATCTGCCTTTTTGAAATTTAGTAAAAGTGATTATCGTGACACAAGAAATGGTGAAGAATTAAGAACCATCAACTTGTTGCAAATTATAATAACCCATTTACTATACTTTTATGACATGAACAATATGTAAAATTTTGAAGTTTTCCGGTACCAAGAACTTCTGTTAGATAGAAATTTGTCAAAAGTACATTTCATATATCCCATCTGAAGATCGTGAGAGGAGACTTAATTTTTCTTGATTCAAGATATTTCTTAATTATTTTCAATTTAGAAAGACAACCACCCATTAATATTTTTGTATGTTTCGGAATTTTCATGTTATGCCTGCTGGTCAAAAAAACTTAGGGCTGCAATGATTTTTAGGTCATACATGTACATGTAGGTCCATAGCCAAATCCCCAGCTGACCAGGTATACTTAACACTGTGGCATATTTCCAGTTGATTGCTTCCTGCTTTAGTGGACCAGCCTGCATACCAACATTTGTTTTCATTTGGCTGAAATATTTGTGGCTGCTTTATTTGCATTCATTGTAATATATGGGAGTATTATGTTATATAATGCAATTAAACAAAATTCAATTAATATTATGACATATATGCAGCCTCCTCTCATAGACCCAATACACTAAGCTATTTGGTGATTGGAGTGTTGTGTGAAATTATTATTTTAGCAGTTCTTGGTACCTAAATTAGGGCTTCACGGTATCCACCTTCACAATACCGACTACGGTATTAAATTCAATACCGCGGTATGACTAAATACCGTCAACAATAATGTCCAAACATTTTACTAGTTAAGATCCTTTGGAACATTTTAACTTTTCCATTTGGAGAATCAAATTGATATGTCTCTTGGTTTGTTTTCTAAAGAATTTATACCATGAGGGGATTACGTCCAGATTATACTAAAAGGTCCCCAAGCAATACGTATTTACCCGTGGTGTCTCGATGGTGGATAAACATTAGCACGGAAACAATTGTGAGAGTATAGTTTACATTTCGTAATTGTATGATGACGACCATGGTCTAATTATTGCTTTGTGTACACTAATTTGAGCTGCATATGAGACGACTATGAACACATTCATCAGCGTACAACGTGTTGGCACTGCCTTTGTGATAATTGATTTTCGCACTTTGCTGTAGTTGCGCTATGGGCGACTGGCTGGTTATCATCTTGTCTTGCTGGTTCTCGTTTCATCTTGCTGGTTCTCGTTTCGTCTCGCTGGTTCTCGTTCAATACTTACAGGCACACTTTAGTGCCTCAGAATATGTATTTTATTGACATTTGCTACCGTAAAACCGACTAAAAGAAGAAAATATAGTGTGCAGCGGTATACTGACTATTCAAGAAATCCAATACCGACTACACGGTATTAAAAATAAAACCGCGTTATGACTAAATACCGAATAACCGTGAAGCCCTAACCTAAATGAAAAAAAAAAAAAGAAGAATATTTTCAACCTCTCAAATGTGGTAAAATCCAGTGTTTTGGTCTTCTCTTAATAAATATTCAGATTCTGTTTGCAATGAAAATAACAGGTGATATTCAAGATTTTTCACCAGATATATCCAGAGAAATTCTCTGTTGAAAATCTCTTGCAAAATGCGCATCTGGCCCTTAAGGCTCCTACTTGCTTGAGCTTGAGCCTTAAAGTGGTAATGTACACTAAATTCGGCCATTTATGGGACCATCTCCTTTTATACTCAACAGAATATATGCAAGAGATGAATGTATTTGAGCCATGGATTCGTGCAAAATACACTTATTTACTTTATGAATGATGCAAACAACATGGTAATTGTAATGAAAAACAAATTCATTTTCATTACAATAACCATGTTGTTTGGATCGTTCATAGAGCACAATAGGCTGACTGGAATTATCTATAAAGCATAATTGTTGCATATGCTGCACGAATGCTATCCTTGTCACATACTCAGAATAAATATGAAAACAAAGGTTCGAACACTATTTCTCACTGTTGCAGATCACAGGCAAGAAATATTTGCAGGAAATTAAAAACCTGTCATCGTTGACAGAAGAATGCCTCCAAGACAAGCCATTCGAAAGATGTGTATAAAATGAATCATTCACATTGATTATGTTCATCATAACACATGATTAATTGAAGATTTGTCATCAGAAATCAGGAACATGTTTGCTTGAAGCTGTCTATCATGGGCTGTGTATGAATGAGAATTAATCTGGTATTAGCTGGAGAAGACGTAGTTATGCCAATATTATGCCCCTGACCACAGTAGGAGGTTGTGGGCATAAAGTAGAGGGCTTGTCAGTCCGTCTGTGTGAACATATCACCTTGTAACTTGGGTGTTAATTATCAGATTTTGTTGTCCTTTGGTATGGTGATCAGGGTCCGTGCTGGACCGATATTTACTTTTGCAAATAATTTGCCAAATGAGAATATTTTTTGCCAAATTCTTTTATTCTAATCTGTTGTAATCGTGTAAGTTGTTTGAAATCTATATTTTGTTTCATAATAATGCTGGTTTACATCAAGTTTTACCAAGCATAATGATAACACCATGTTATTATATTTTCATTTAAAAATGCATTCTACAATAGCGATACTTAGTTGCATTATGCTTTACAGTAAGTTAAGATCATAGAAGACAAATACACACAACTGATTCAAAAAGTTTGCTGCTAAAACATAGGGTTTAAAAAAAACCCACAAAAATAGTGAAAATAAATGATGCCTGAATTTCTCCACAAAAAAAAAATATAAAAAACTGAAGAAGGCATGATATTCCATAGATACAAAAATCAAACCAGTTTGAAACATTGTTTGGTGAAATGTTCACATATTTGGTTTTTCAGTCAGAAATTTGAAATCTCAACCAGCTTTCAATGATCTTATTACATTTACACAATACTATGTATAAATGTATCTACCCTACCCCTTAGTCCCCTTTTTATATGTCCACTGTGGACAGTCCACACTACGTATATATCATATCATATTATGTTCCAGGAATAGGGAGGAAGAACGAGCCGAAGCAGGTTATGTTTTCCGATGGAATCCGACCTGGGGGTGACCTCACAGAGCTGGATGGTTCGTCGCAGAATACTCGTGTTCATCCAAGGCGGACGGGAAGATCTCATAAAAAGGTTGAAAAAGACCCAGGTAATATTACTGTGATCGTCTTTAGTACACAATGACTGATGTTTGTGCATATCTCGCATACTGGCATTACGTTTGACAATGTTGTGTTGACAATTTTGTTTGCTCTTGATTTCGTAGATTGGCCAAAACCATGAAATCAACAAATAGTTAAAACCTCTTAATAAAACCTCTTCAAACCAGACTCTATAAACCAAATCCCTCTCCATACCTAACGAACTATGCGGTTCCGAATTGACTCAAGTGAATTTTCCCTAAAAAAAATCGGAATCTCTGCATTTTCACCTCCAGAAACCGAACGCGCATTCGGATCTGATCAGTGTTGTCATACGTACTATCCTAATCTGTTATCTTTTGTTTGAATAATAAATTTGTTTTAATATTGATCAATATTTAAAGCCGTCATATTGAATTTTTAAAATGCAAGCATGTCTTCTGGCAATGAACTAACAACAAAAATCCACATGGTCCCCTGTTTCTATATTACAGGTGGTCACACAAGAAAAATCAAATCGGGTGATAATTGGATCGCCTGGAAAAATCAGTGTTTGATACCAGAGGATGGCTTGCCGCCGATGGTGTCACAATCCAATGCTGATGCAGGAGGTATATAATTATTGTTAAATAATAGATATGAATCGAGAACATCTGGAAAAGCTTCTATCAATTAATATCAGTTTTATTTTTTACATTAATGGAACAGCTTTAGGTGCTATTTTTAGAACAGAAATTTATGCAAAAATGCTAGGTGCATACTAAGCGAGAGCACTCTATCTTTTTAGCACCCTCAATCAAGGAAAATCGCAGATCAGCCAAGATATTTATCGTGAATTACAATCAAAATAAACCTCTTTATTATGGCTTTATTGACAAATAATATACGCCATCTATATCTGTGATTTATTTACAGAATAGCTATTTGTTGTCTTGAAAATAGGATATATATTAACATTATGTTGTTATAAGTGTGCCCGTAATTTTAGAATATCTTTAATAGTTTTAGTGCCAGGGCTCTCCCTATCAGCCCTGAAATACAATTGTTGAAATTAAAGTGTTTTATATATTAATTTGAGTGTCAGTAGTCCGCGTAAAGTCAATATCCAATTTCTCATGGTCCCAGTACCTCGCACGTGCAACCTCTTCATTTGTGTTCAAACTGTTGGAGAAAGTTCTAATCGGTAAAAATAATTGCGATACGATTTTATACAAACACGCACAGAATTGAGATTGAACAAACTGGTTTACTGGTTCAGACTACCGATTTCATTACTGACATACTGTATTTGGTAACGTTAATCAAACATTTGTTTGCATGTGATGCATTTTGACTGCAATCTCAGTAAAAATTGCATCCGGCATACTTGATTAGGCAATGAAATAAATCACTTCAACTAACTTTTTGTGGACATCTGTTGGGGGAAATATTGGCAACGGGCGACCGACCAGAGCTAGCTGATGCGGAGTTGGAATGCGGAGTTGTCGCGTGCCCCAGAAATAATAAATAAAATATAAATATGTGCACTCCCATAGTTTTCAAATATGTTTTGGCATGAGAAACGGGGAAAATTGACTTCTCATAGTCTATTATAGCCACAAGCTGAAAGTATTGTATCAACTCTATCACTTGTATGGAAAGCACAAGCACGGACCCATTTAATTACTTTGTATTCGCTGACTACACATGGACCAGATGATATAAAATCAAACTAACAGGGAAAAGGATGTCCGGAAATATTTTTCACATATAAATTCTCACTGTAACAGTTTACCTGATTTCATTGTCACAAGTGGATCAATGGAAGATTTCAAGAAAGGAATAATCTCATATTTTTTGTTTCCTTTCTCTCTCGAGAAAGCAGTCAGTAGATCGTTTGGTACGGTCAGGCAGATGTTAAAAAATTAAGTCCTGCGCGGGAAAAATCTTTTAGTCCAATTAAATCCTCATTTTCTGGTCTAACATTCTATATAATTATGTCCTTGCCTTCAAATACCGTGTCTAGACTTCTTTAACCTCTTCGCTGCTAATATGATGTTATGATGTCATGTGCTGGGTTGGCATTACTGCAGTTTTCCAGTGGAAAAATATAACTGGAATATCACATAAACCATAAAACTGACTCAGTTGAGAGGCTATTATCATTCACAATCGTGGAACATCAACACTGTTTGAAACTTCGGGATACAGTTATTCCGGTGCACACATCTATAAGTTCCGGTTATGAATAATGGCCTACTGTTAGGATGCTGAAGTAGGTCCGTAGTACCAAAGGACCGTATAGCACACGCCGTGCAATTTTACATCAGTAATCACGGACGTCATACCATGAAGAGGTTAATTCCACCATTGTTACTTGACAATATACCACTACCCACCATCTACCATTCAACGTTATAACAAAGGATTCTTTAGTGTTTATCCGTGTATATTGTAATTGGTTGCCCATTGTTTGATTGTGCACTGCCATGAGTGCCTTAATTGTTTTACCCATTAAGACATATCACCTAATCAATTAGCAGATGATCATTCTATAAATTTGACTCTCATGTTGTTCTTGTTACAAAATAAATTTGGGTTTTTGAATTAGATTTCCGATTTTGGGGTAAAACAGTTTGGCCAAATGAAACTTTTTTTATTGGCTATTTTCGAAAAAAATTGGGCATTGGCCAATTTGGCCTATGACAGTGTGAACCCTGCCCATAGATATGCTGTATTATTATGCCCATGACCCTGAAGGTATTATGTCAGGCCCCAATGCATGTGGTTTTTCTTGGCATTTTAACATTCAGGTTGTAACGATATCTCTGTTTTTCTTTCAGATTTGTCTTTCATTGATAACACCAACCTGGGTGATGTTGTGAAAAGGATAAAAAGTGAGTTTGTAGTAGAATCCTATTTTTGGCTTTTCTCACAAACTTGCATTTATTTACTACATTGTTTTCTTGAAACTTATATATTCTGATAATTATAAATGATACGTATGAACCAACTTTATAATGTTCTTGGAAATACATCTCTCAACATGTTTACAAGATTCTAAACATTTCTTAGAAAATTGTAGGATATTATTTCATAAAATTATTAAAACATCTATTGATAATTGATTTATAGGAAAAAATAAAAAGCCACCATATATTCCCTTCTCCCCTCAATGCTGTCACCCCACATAAAGTTTCTGAAGGTAATTATTGCCCAAAAGCAGGTGTTTATTAGAGGCCTAAGACTGGGCCTATTATAAAATATATTCACTGAGTTTCAATTCAGCACATTTGAGTGACATTCTGAATCTGACCTGAAATCAGTTCATGTCCACTGAACTCAGGGCACATGTGTGTGACCCAATTCCCTGACACATGTCAGAGCAACCAAGGAAAATTCCATGCTGATGACATCACACCAGGTGACCTAGATCACAGATGTTTGACCCAAATCCCTGACTCCTGTCAATCACAGCGCTATCATGGAAAATTCCATGTGGATGACATCACAGGTTCTGGATATTACACCAGATGGCCTAGAACACTTGTGTTTGATCGGTTTCCTTGACACCTGTCAATTAACCAAAAATAATCAAACACCTGTCTGATTACTTTAAATTATGATGTCACATGTGCTTGCCACTGAAAGTAACATCTATTTAATCAGGTGAAACTTGCAACTCAACAATGTTTTCTGTGACTGGTCTCAGGTATCTCAAAGCTAAAAGTATACAGAAATAATCTTACTGAATCCTAACATTAAAATAAAAAAAAAGTCCCACCATAAAAATAGTTGATTTAACCCTTTCATGACCGATTTAACCTTTTCATGACGGGAGCTGTGCTGGTACAGCATTAAAGATCCGGTGCCAGTGCATTCTCTTATATATGCAAGTCTGCCATAGGGAGCCTCATATATAAGAGAATGTTCTGGCTTACAAGGTCAAGTTAAATAATGTTAGACCAATGTACATCCATCTGAGTTAAGTTTAGGTTTACTGCTCATAGTCTTCACTCAAAATAAAGATTGGCTTTAGTTGAGTAATTGAGTAATTTAATACAGTTTCTGCTTGGGGCATCTCTAAATGTTGTCAACTGGCTCTGTTATCATGATCTTTCAATGTTATTTGTTCAAATTGATTTGGTGTAAACATAATTATTTTATTTTCCAAAATCAGATATTAACCCTTCCATGACTGGAGCTTCCTGAAATTTTGCGAAAAAATAGGAAGCCTCGCATATATATGAGAATGCATTGGCCTAACAATATTTATCTTGACCTTGTAAACCGTCGTGAAAGGGTTAAACATACAATAGAAGATACTATGATATAATGGAACAGGATGATGGTATATATGGAAAAAAGAGTCTTAGATAACAGTTTTAACAAGCATTATCTTTTGTGAAGTCTTCTCTTGTCTGTGGTGAATTCTATACCCCACCTACAATAAGTGAAGGAGGGGTGGCTGATTTAGCCATGATGTTGGTAGAACAAACTGATAGTATACAAAATAATAAATGACCCACAATAATGACTTATGACTAGAGCTGGATCACACTCCGGACAAATGTTTTATGTATTGCTGGAAGGTTATTTATTAACTATTCAATGGTAAAAAGGGGCAAATTTCCATCAAAAGTGTTCCGATTGGACCCAAATTCAAACTTGAAGGGGACTTTCTCATATACATTAGGCCATTTGCCAAATTTAATAAAATCTGTCAAATAGTATGCATATTATCATCTAGACAAGCAGACAACTCTCATTTCAATATGGCCCCAGTGGGTTTTTCGGGGTGGGGGAGGGGGTTTGGTAACATCAGATGTATAGAGCAAATATCTTCTGACTTCCATGCATCAATTGAAGGTCATAATATCTAAATTTTTCATTGAAACACCTGGTTAAAAAGGAAAAAAATTCTTTTTGAAATGAGTACATAAAAACTAGCGAAAAATAAACATTTGTCTCAATGAGTCAATCATGAGATAATTTTTGGCATCCTGAATTCAACTATTATAGGTAAATATGAATATCAATGTTTTGTGAAATTGATACAAGAGGCATAATGCAACATGATATTTAAAAAAAAAAAAAGATTAAATACAGTGTCATACTAAATTGGTACCATGTTTGTTTATGTGACGAAATAACATGTATAGATCCTTGTGAAAAAAATATTCATGATGGCACATGATGAGGAAGTCAACTAACTTGGTCTATATTATGTTATGAATGAGAGATTGAATGATCATGTTAACGTCATTTAGAAAGGCAACCTTGTGTCTTTATTAACTAAAATAAGCCGGCGCAAAAGTTTGCAAAACAGATATTATCGGGAGACTGAAAATTTGCTGTAATATTGTAATGTCGAGTATAATTTGGCTGTACACTGGGACGCACGCTCCCATAGTTTCAACAAAAACATGGAAATTGTGGAATTAGAACTGTCAAATTCAACTATAATAGTTAAATATAACTATAATAGTTGAATTCAAAATGTGCCTGACCTATCTATGTATTAACCCATTCAGATATAAAAACTTAAGTTCACCAATTTGCTACAAATGTTTTTTGTTATATTTCAGATGAGGAGGCTGAACCCGTTGTTTTTGCTGTTAACAGTAGTTTGTTTGTTCTAGTCAAAATTGTTAATTGTAAGTATTCTTTGACTTCAAGTTATAAAGTTCTATATATTCCCCACCGCATATAAAAAGTAATTGCGCATGCAAAAAGAATTAACTCATAACAGTATTACTATGTTCCAGGTTTAATTTAATATAAATCAATTACTACTCGGTTTTATACTGAGAATAAATTATTAACCCCATGCCGATAAACAGTTTAAGAAAAACATTTAATAATGTCTGAAAATTCAATAATAAGCCTAATCGCGTAATATTTAGTTAGTAGCAATTAAGTTGTATGTTAAAAGCACGAAAAACCCAAAATGGAACTGCAAGCAAATTCAATGGAATGTTGCTGTTTCGCAAGTTGATGTTGTTCCTGTGAAAAGAGTACTCACAGAAACATTTTGATTTCATTCGGACATGCCTTAGTAAATTGGTGGCTGCATTTCTGTATATATATTTAGTTTTTTTGCATCCGATTTGATATAGCTTTGTTGTTAATTTAGCACAATACTATACGCTCTCGACCAATCAGAAGCCGCCATTTCTGGAAGATGTTAAATATTATAAGATCTGTTCTCCATTCTGTTGTGACAGTGTTGTCCATCTTCTTATTTATATTCAATGACATGTGTCTCTGTCAGCTGAACGCTTACTTGTTTCATCTCTTTCAGTGGATTGTTGTGTTAATAAGTTATGTTGGTGCTTTTCTACTCGAGGGATGTGTACTGTTGGACAAAACGAAATTGTTATCGTGTTAGAGTGTGTCGATGATGATCGCGATAACAACTCTATACCTCGGGATGTATTCCTGCATTTCCAAAATATTTATGAAGAAGCTGGAAAAGGTAGGTTTAACTCAATTCATCTACTCTCGGGATCCAATTGAAATAAACATATGGGTACCCTGTATGTCCATATTTGGGTGTGATTTTATTAAACTTTGTCCAACACCATAGTTATAATGTCACACATCATCAGAACTGAATTGTAAAATATTTGGAATTATCGTATACGTATATGCAATACTTTTCCTAATAGTATGGAGGTATGTTTATACTTTGTTGTGGGTGTGGGGATATACTGGAATCAGCTCGTCCGTCCATCCGTTGTCCATCCGTCCGTGGACACAAATTTGTGCAGTTTTTTCTCAGTCGTTTTTTTAGTAATTTTCCATGAAACTTGGCACAGACATCAACCATCACAGGAACCTGTGCACCTGGAATTTTAATGTTGGTCAGACTTATTTTCGCAGAGTTATTGGCCTTCTCGACATAGAATATTTTCAATTGTCGACACAATTTAGTCTGGAGTTTTTTATGAGTTGTTTGTGAATCTATTTTAAAAACTTTGCACAGACATCAACCACCATGGGTACCTGTTCACCCGTGATTTAAAGTTGGTCAGACTTATTTTGGTGGAGTTATTGGCCTTCTTGACTTGGAATATTTACATTTTTCTCAGTAATACTGATACCGATTGATATGAAAAACCCTCCGACTACTATGCCATTTTATCCTGGCTACAATCTGGAATGTAGGGACGTCTGTCCACCGTCCGTGGACAAGCTTTGTCCAGAGTTTTTCTCAGTAATTTTTGAATAATTGTGCACCTGCAATGGGAATCTGTTATTTTATTATTTTAACTTAATGTTCACTGAAATGTGAAACATCTTAGTGTTTTAAAAACACAGGGGTTATCCTTAGTCCCGTTGGGACAGTCACACCTCTAGTTATACTTGTCGAGAGGAATTCAAATGCTATTAGTAGGTTTATTCTCTCCAGGAAAACATTTGAGATTGTCCAGTGGGTACAAGTTTGGCCAGTACAAGTCCTGTAATACAGTTGAAATATATTTACCCCTTTCTATACTGAATACTCATTGATGAGTAGTTATCCCTTAGGAAATGTTCTTATTTGACTAATTGGACTTTTATCTGTAACAGTAATATTAACATACCAATGGTCCTGACATGCGAAATCTCATTGTTTAAAGAGTTATTAATAATGAAAATAAGAACAATGTCAATCTATTTTATCATGTACTTGTTGAATAATTTTTATTGAAATCAAGCACAAGGCATGTTGACAATAAACCAAGGTAAATAATTTCACAATATTTCACAAAAACATTGTAATGCAGATATATAAAGTTATTGTTTCTGTTTTTGTTTGGGCGGGGGGGGGGGGGGGGGGGGGGGGGGGGGGGGGGGGGGGGGGGGGGGGTGGGGTATCATATACAGTTATATAGAGTAGAAGGGTCTAGAAGATGGGGTTAAGTGATAGAAAGATGAGTGAAGTTAAGTTGGGTTCAAATATGTAAGAACCATTTTAGAGTTTGGTATGTCTACCCTATAGTCTATTGTGATATTGTGATGTACGTGTTGATGATAGGTGATTTACAGACATGTGATTGCTATTCAACCAATCAAAAGACAGTACCGGTATTACCCTCTGTTAACCAACATAATTATATAATAAAATAATCTATTTTAGGTAACACAGTTACAGAAATGGGTCACACAATATTTAACGAGAGTTTCCTGGACAGTCGAGACCATGGCGGATTCCTGTACATTCGTCCTACCTTTCAGTGTTTACAGAAGCTCATTATTCCATCTCCGCCCTACCTGTTTGGAATACTTCTACAGAAATGGGAGACACCCTGGGCTAAAGTGTTTCCACTACGCCTACTGCTTCGGCTCGGGGCTGAATACAGATGTAAGTATTCCTTTAGTTAAGAACATTTCCAGAAAATTCTTTTTTGTGGCCATTTTTGTTGTTGTATTTTTTGAAAACAAAAACAAGTGAGGAAACGACAAAATGCATGCAGATATTCATAATCTCAATCCAGGACATACAAGATTGTAACTCTTCCATGTCCTATGACATCCAAGTAGAAGATTGCGTTCATGTATTTTTAATAACAAATGTTCAACTAAAAGCGAGACGGTTCAACTTAAAGTGTGATGAAGCAACGATACTTTGCACTACTGAGACATTTTTTCCACATATGGGCATTATTTAGCTAAAAACAATGGTGATAAAAGTTAATAATTAAAATTTTAGTCTTCAGCAGAATTTTAAATACCCTTATTAAAACAGCTAAAGTGGTGGACGATGTGTAATATTTGAAGAATCAACCTCTAAACGATCATTAAATAATTGCCCAGGGTGTGAAACCGACGCTCAACAGCATAGGTAATTGAACTCGCCTGTAATCTCGTTGCTTCTCGTCAGTTCTCACAAATAACACTATATACTAAGCCGGCTAATTTTTTTTATTTACAATAAATTGCTCAATCCGGGAGTTTGTGAAGGGCATGCAGGAGATTGGGCCCAAATCCGAGAGACTCCCCAGAATCCGGGAGGTTAACAGGTCTGGGAGAGTCACTAAATTCAACATCTGGAGTCCTCATTCTGAAAATGACCAGCACCATAATTTGAGGCCTGGTCAGTCACTACATATAATCTATATAAAAGGATTTTGTTATGTCCTGTTGGAGAAAGGTTTATGCATGCATCGATTATTGTACCAATTTTTACCCATTTGGAACATTCAAATTTAGTCGTCTATTTCAATAATTTCATATGAGGCCTCTATTTCATGTTTCACTTTGTAACATTCCAATATATCACATTGACATTTTGTTTTCCAGATTATCCATGTCCTCTTATCAGCGTCCGTAACAGGAAGCCTGTGTTCTTCGAGATCGGCCATACAATCATGAACTTGTTAGCCGATTTCCGGAATTATCAGTACATGTTACCACAGATTAAAGGCGTGTTTATACATCTCGAGGATAAACAAACATATATCAGCTTCCCAAGGAATAGATACGACGAGGTGAGCAGATTTGGCCTCTAATGATTTATTGAAATTTTGATGCATCGCAATTCATTCAGGCCTGAGAAAAAGGGCCTGCCATTTGTAGAGTGTGGTCCCCAGAGGGTGAATTTAGTGACGCTATCCCGCATAATTGGCAGATGACACCATCCATAATCGAGGTGCACAGCACAATATTCACCATTTGGGAAATTCAATCTGAGTCTAGGTTTCCCATAGCAGATGAGAACATGCAGAATGAAGTCCCTAGAGTATGAATTTGGTGATACTAGCCTGCTGTGTGGACCTCATTCTGCAAATGTCCAGAACCATATTTTGGGGCCTGTAATTTCTAAAGGGTGTTCGATTTTAAGAGGACCAGCCCTGTTATTTTTTCTTGGCTAAACAATTGCTTAGGCCAGAAATTTTAAGTCGGTTAAAAAGCCTATGATAACAACCTCCCTTAATATAAATGATATAAATTTCAGTTTATAATTTTGGATCTTCATGGTTGGCCTGTTATCATCCCAAACGTTGTTTGGGTATTGCTTAAAATAGTTGATTTCCATTTATAATACAATAGTCTTATCTGGTCCTTGTTTTTACTGCTAGACATTCAATGTGAAGATATTCAGTCATTAATTCGGAACAAATTTATCGCAGATAAACAAATGGCAATGATTTCAACAACATGAGTCACTGTGTATGATGCATATATAAGAATGAAATTGTATGCTGCCGAAAGTTTATGAAAATATCTACTTTGTGCAAGATTAGTCTCTATTTCCACCCCGAGCGGAGTGTTCGACATCACTTTAATAGCTTCTTAGAAAACCCATTAATATCTTTGTAAAGTATTTAGTACCATAAATTAATGCTTTTGTAAAAAATTCAGGGTTTTTAAGAGGGTTTTTATGGGGAGTGCATGCAGTGGAGATGGTCAGCCTGATAATAATCTATTTTCATGGCAGATTATGAAAGTCGTGAGTAACAGCAATGAACATGTGATGGCATTGGGATCATGCTTCAGTTCCGAGGCTGACTCACACCTCGTGTGCATACAGAATGACAATGGTAACTACACGACCCAAGCTATCAACATACAGAACAAAAGCAGGAAAGGTAATGACTTAAAGACATATTATGTACTTGTTCAGGTGCGTGAAACTGATAAGTTAGTATCAAGGCACTATGCCAACTGGAGGAATGTACCATTCCACTAACATCGACGAAAAATCTGAAGCAAATCGAACGTACCACTCCATAGAAAACATCGTTTGAACTACGCTCAAATGTAAATATTTACTATACGATTTGGGACGCATCTATCGGCGATAAACTAACGAAAAAAGGTTTCGCCATTGAGAGTCACTGCATTTAATTAATATATAAGAATGACGGTGTGTGTTGTCAATTTGGATATAATATTTGTAAAAATTACTACTTTGAACAAGATTATTCTCCATTTATATTTGATCACCCTACCGGAGTGTTTCATATCACTTTAATGGTAATGATTGTTTTTAGGGAAGGGATGGTAATTAAAATTGTTCATGTTGTTGATCCATATTATTGAACTGGTCGGTGCAGTCTGCAGCCAAATGCAGTAGATTCTCACAACACCAAGATGTACCTTGAAATTCTTGGATAAAAGAAAACTGAAAATCTTACTACTTTCATCGAATTTTCTATTGTGGTACCCCCACTCTCGAGGAGAATGAGGGGTATACTAAATTGACCTTGTCCGTCCGGACATCTATCCCTCTGTTTTTCCGTCAAGCCCTCCGTTTTTTCCGGATTTTCCGTTCCAGATATCTCACCCATACTTTGCCACTATTTAGAAATATAGGCAAAGAAGCAAAATCCTTGATTTTAGAAGCCTAAATACGGTCTTGACAACAAGCCAAATTTTGTCATATTTAACCCTTGATACAAGCACATGTGACTTCACGCCTGTACTATGCAATTTCACATGTCTGTTCTTCCCTGAAACATAAACATGGATGACACAAGTTTCTGGAATCGAGCTAAATATAGAATGTGCGACATTGCATTGCAATCAACTATATTAATACTGCAAGTGATGGCACAGTCTGCCAGTTTATTTCTAAAGCACGCGATTTTGTCATCGGGGACTCATCGCTGGCATTTGTATAGTCTTCGATTCATGCAAAATTATATGGCTATGCTCCCCGACGGATTTTGCAAATTCTCAGACAATTTCTCTCATTACTTGATATCAGTTATCAAGTATACATTGGATTGGTCCATTATTCATTTGGAGGGATGTTCAGGAAATATAAGCAAATGACAGTCAGGCGAAATAATAATAAGTTCAGAAGTATTTTTATTCATTGGAGGGAAATATTCAGATAATAAGTTCAACAAATGGCCACAAGCTTATAACAAACTATTGACCATAAATTTAGCCGCCCACTTTTCAACGTGTATTTGCTATTTCTCATTGTTATTTCTGATAAGATATTTATTTATCATTTTGGTTTGTTTAACTCATTCAGTGCCAACTTTCTGGGTATTTCCCATATCCGTGTACAGAGTTTCCTGGGCATGTTGGCACTTTTCATCACTGGTGTATGGACCAATATGCATTTCTCTCAATTTATTATTAACATTTTTCTTTCTGTGAGAAAGTAACATTTATTAAATAAAAATAGAAGAGTAGATTGAAAACATATGTAATAAAACACACCAGGTTTATTTATGACATCTAATGTAATAGAACTGAAAACACAAATATTCACCCAAAACAGCATTTACATGAATATATAGAACCCCCACTCCCTTGATGATATTTAACCCTTTCAGTGCCAGGGGCCGATCTTATCGGCCCTAATTTACAGTCTGTAAAATCGGCCCTAAAAATTGTTTTTTTGGGTTGAATTTTTTTGGGTATGTTTAAGCATGCTATAGCGAATTTAAAAACAAACTGGATAAAACCTTAGGTGCATGTTATAACTCAAAACTATCACCAAGTATTCATAGTAATAATTTTGATGCCCATGAAAAACGTAAGATTCCCTGGCACTAAACCTACAAAATAAGTCTATTAAAGAATAAAAGAAAAAATTATTAAAATTGTAAAAAAAATTGTAAAAAATAATAACAAATGATGAAAAATTGTTAGGCCAATGCATTCTCTTATATATGCGAGTCGACCATAGGCAAAGGGTATATGGGTTGAATACAAAAATCGGACCTGGCACTGAAAGGGTTAAGCAGACAGTTCTACGAAAATATTCAGGTGACGATATATCTTGTAGCTGCCACTGAATGAGTTAAATAAACTGTATATCTTTGAGTTGTACAACAAACTGTTACATTAAAATTGCATTAACACTTAATCATGAAAAGTCATTTTTCACACCATAGAATTTTTTTTATTATTAATTGGGTGGAAACATAAGAATTTGCTTGCTGAAAAAGTTTGGTTGCAAAAAAATTAGAATAAAATATATAAATAAAAAATTTGCCTGCCCATTCTGACAAAAAAGTGTCCAAGAAACAGATAATCCTTTGTGTGGCCTATGTTATACATATAATGGAATAATTTATTTCAATTTCCAGTTACTGGTGCAAGTTTTGTTGTATTTAATGGGGCTCTAAAGAGCACTTCTGGACTGACAGGAAAGTCGAGTATCGTCGAGGATGGTTTGATGGTACAGATTATGCCAGAATCAATGGCAGCCCTCAAACAGTCAATGAAAGATATGTTGGACTATAAGATAAACTGTGGAAGTGTTACTGCCGAAAGTCCGGAGGAAGTTGTTAATGTTTCTTGGGTCGATGATGACAAAGTAGTCAACATTGGGTAGGTTGACCTATATGAGCCTTAAATCGTAGTTATCTGTTCAATGTACATAGTTTCAGTAATTAGTATTTTTTTCACAAAATGTTTGATAACTGCTCCTGTATTTAATCCTCATGTTGGTTGAAATAGTAATATTGCTAACATCCCAAACTTGAAACGGTTGATTGAAAAGGCAGAATGTGTCAAAATTGTGGGCTAAATTTTATTTTAATCTCCCATTTTGTAATTGAATTTAACCCTTTCATGATGGGAGCTGCGCTGGTGGAGCATTAAAGATACTGTGCCAGTGTATTGTCTTATATATGTGAGTCTCCCATAGGGAGGCTCGCATATATAAGAGAAAGTACTGGCTTACAAGGTCAAGGTAAATATTGTTAGGCCATTGCATTCTCTTATATATGCTGGGCTCCCTATGGGAGACTCGCATATATAAGAGAATGCATTGGAACAGGGTTTTCGCAAAATTTCAGGATGCTCTAGTCATGGAAGGGTCAATGTGCCAGTCAAGTGTTTTGATAATGAACTAATGCTTGTTTTATCGTAAATCATGGAGTATAAATAAAGCTGGTCTAATATTCCCGTCAAAGATACGTTACACACTGAACTACATGTTATATTCATTCTTATTCACAAAGAGAGGATCTATGAGATCCGTTTAAAATTTATTATTTTGGTACGAAATAGCTTAAGTACCTTTTTGAATCATTATTATGACGTAGCAGGTCACAGGTCACGTGTTCGCTAGCTGTATATAAGCGAGAGGACACACAGGTAAGGTCTCTTTTCATCTTTGTGCAACAAGATTGAGGGACGTAAATGCTATGAGGAAATGAACCACACATTATTGTCGGGCTCATTTTTAGCTCAACTTACTTTTGTAAGTTTGAGCTATTGCCATGGCTTGGCGTCCGTCGTCCGTGTGTCCGTGTGTGCGTGTGTCCGTCAACAATTTCCTTTGGCGCGGGCTACAGGTCGTACCTTTGGTCTGATCTTTATGAAATTTTGCATGAATGTTGACATTGACATGTAGATGGGAACGAGTCATTTTGGGGTCATTCGGCCAAAAAACATGGCCGCTGGTGGCCATCTTGGATTTCAAAATTCAATCCATTGGCGCGGGCTACAGGTCGTACTGTTCTTTTGATCATCATGAAATTTGTCATGGATGTTAATATTGACATGTAGATGGGAACGAGTCATTTTGGGGTCGTTCGGCCAAAAAACATGGCCGTCAGCAGCCATCTTGGATTTTACTCTTTGCATGACTAAATCATTTGGCGCAGGCTACAGGTCGTAGTTTTGATTGGAACTTCATGAAATTTGTCATGGATGTTAACAATGACATGTAGATGGGAACGAGTGATTTTGGGGTTGTTCGGCCAAAAAACATGGCCGCCAGCAGCCATCTTGGATTTTACTCTTTGCATGACTAAATCCTTTGGCGCGGGCTACAGGTCGTACCTTTGGTCTGATCTTTATGAAATTTGTCATGAATGTTGACATTGGCATGTAGATGGGAACGAGTCATTTTGGGGTCATTCGGCCAAAAAACATGGCCACTGGTGGCCATTTTGGATTTCAAAATTCAATCCATTGGCGCGGGCTACAGGTCGTACTGTTCGTCTGATCATTATGAAATTTGTCATGGATGTTAATATTAACATGTAGATGGGAACGAGTGATTTTGGGGTCGTTCGGCCAAAAAACATGGCCGCTGGCAGCCATCATGGATTTTACTCTTTGCATGACTAAATCCTTTGGCGCGGGCTACAGGTCGTACCTTTGGTCTGACCTTTATTAAATTTGTCATGAATATTGATATTGACATGTATATGAGAACGAGTCATTTTGGGGTCATACGGCCAAAAAACATGGCCGCTGGCAGCCATCTTGGATTTTACTCTTTGCATGACTAAATCCTTTGCCGCAGGCTACAGGTCGTAGTTTTGATTGGAACTTCATGAAATTTGTCATGGATGTTAACAATGACATGTCGATGGGAACGAGTGATTTTGGGGTTGTTCGGCCAAAAAACATGGCCGCCAGCAGCCATCATGGATTTTACTCTTTGCATGACTAAATCCTTTGGCGCGGGCTACAGGTCGTACCTATGGTCTGATCTTTATGAATTTTGTCATGAATGTTGACATTGACATGTAGATGGGAACGAGTGATTTTGGGGTCATTCGGCCAAAAAACATGGCCGCTGGTGGCCATTTTGGATTTCAAAATTCAATCCATTGGCGCGGGCTACAGGTCGTGCTGTTCGTCTGATCATCATGAAATTTGTCATGGATGTTAATATTGACATGTAGATGGGAACGAGTGATTTTGGGTTCGTTCGACCAAAAAACATGGCCGCTGGCAGCCATCATGGATTTTACTCTTTGCATGACTAAATCCTTTGGCGCAGGCTACAGGTCGTACCTTTGGTCTGACCTTTATTAAATTTGTCATGAATATTGATATTGACATGTATATGGGAACGAGTCATTTTGGGGTCATACGGCCAAAAAACATGGCCGCTGGCAGCCATCTTGGATTTTACTCTTTGCATGACTAAATCCTTTGGCGCAGGCTACAGGTCGTAGTTTTGATCAGAACTTCATGAAATTTGTCATGGATGTTAACAATGACATGTAGATGGGAACGAGTGATTTTGGGGTTGTTCGGCCAAAAAACATGGCCGCCAGCAGCCATCTTGGATTTTACTCTTTGCATGACTAAATTCTTTGGCGCGGGCTACAGGTTGTAGCTTTGGTCAGAACTTCATGAAATTTGTCATGGATGTTGACATTGACATGTAGATGGGAACGAGTCATTTTGGGGTCATTCGGCCAAAAAACATGGCCGCTGGTGGCCATTTTGGATTTCAAAATTCAATCCATTGGCGCGGGCTACAGGTCGTGCTGTTCGTCTGATCATCATGAAATTTGTCATGGATGTTAATATTGACATGTAGATGGGAAACGAGTGATTTTGGGGTCGTTCAGCCAAAAAACATGGCCGCCAGCAGCCATCTTGGATTTTACTCTTTGCATGACTAAATTCTTTGGCGCGGGCTACAGGTTGTAGCTTTGGTCAGAACTTCATGAAATTTGTCATGGATGTTAACAATGACATGTAGATGGGAACGAGTGATTTTGGGGTCGTTCGGCCAAAAAACATGGCCGCCAGCAGCCATCTTGGATTTTACTCTTTGCATGACTAAATCCTTTGGCGCAGGTTACAGGTCGTACCTTTGGTCTAACCTTTATGAAATTTGTCATGAATATTGATATTGACATGTATATGGGAACGAGTCATTTTGGGGTCATACGGCCAAAAAACATGGCCGCTGGCAGCCATCTTGGATTTCAAAATTCAATCCATTGGCACGGGCTACAGGTCGTACTGTTTGTCTGATCATGATATTTATCATGGATGTTAATATTAACATGTAGATGGGAACGAGTCATTTTGGGGTCGTTTGGCTAAAAAACATGTCCGCCAGCAGCCATATTGGATTTTACTCTTTGCATGAATAAATCCTTTGGTGCGGGCTACAGGTCGTAGCTTTGGTCGGAACTTCATGAAATTTGTCATGTATGTTAACAATGACATGTAGATGGGAAACGAGTCATTTTGGGGTCGTTCAGCCGAAAAACATGGCCGCCAGCAGCCATCTTGGATTTTACTCTTTGCATGACTAAATCCATTGGCACAGGCTACAGGTCATACCTTTGATCAGATCATTATGAGATTTGTAAAGGCTGTAGATGGGAACAAGTCATTTTGGGGTAATTCGGAAAAAAAACATGGCTGTCGGTGGCCATTTTAGAATTTACTCTTTGCATCAATAAATCCTTTGGCACACCATAATCACCACATCCCTGATCCGATCATTATGAAACCTGTTATGAATGTTGATATTGACATGTACATCTAGTCTTACTTAGACATTTCAATTAGCACTTTTCCTATTCCTCCATTTACTGTCGACCATTAAATTATTCCCCTACCTAAGTTGAGCTACAGTGTCATTGACACTTTCATTAGTTTAACCTAATCCGTTTCAAATTTTTAACTTGTTGTGACTTCGTTTCAATTTGAGAAACGACACAATACTTGTTAAATTAATATCAGAGTGACAATTTCATTCAATTTCACTTGAATTTATTTGTCTTACGTAAGATAAAATTAAAAATATCTTTGTTCTGTTGAGAATTGTGGGAAATTTCCCAACTTCCGGTAACGACGCACGTGGTTTACAATTCCGAATTGAATTCGTCTTTTCCGGTTCACGTGTCGAACTCTCTTCTGGAACAATGTTTACACAGTCCACTTGCTATGTTATCTCTGTTCATTTGGTTTTAGAATGTAAGTATTATATATCAGTGAAACAACATTGGATTTGTAACTTTGTTTACGTTGAAATTGTCACGTGACAACATTGGTTTTGTTTACATTGAAATTGTCACTCACAAATATGTTTCATGTTGACAAATGTAGCGAATGCGTAGGGAGCAAATTAACTGGCATCGCATCGCAATTTGCTACCCACATTTGTATGGATTATAGCTATGTAATTTGTCATTACTTTGCTATGAGTTTAGCACAATGATATCTAATTAACTTATTTGCTAATCCAAATTTCAACAGTGATTTGCTCCCTGCAAAATTAGGGATCAGGTTTGGGTCCATTTTCGTTTATCTCACTTTGTGTGGTTTTGCTTGGTTCATAGTTCACTATGAATTAGTTTACTATACACACTGAGGTTGTTTGCCAACGAAATAACTTGGTGTCCAGTGATCAGATCGCTCTAACACAAGTCATAACGTGACTCATCAGTCACCTAATTTCATGGTAAATTTTTAGGTCCCTTTCCTGATCCTTATCAATGGTCAAAACCAGGCTATTTTTCTTCCTTGTGTGGCCTCGGCTTCAGTAACCCCATTGTCAAGCAGGCTCAGGCTAATCCAATTCCTCGTTCCATGCAGACCTTGAGGTGGCCCAGCCGCATACTTCACAATGTCACTGTAGGTAAGGCGCCATACTGTTCCGAGGGTAGGTTCCAGTGTTCACGGATCCGACCATGCTCGACCGCTCCTGCTGGATCCTACCTACTCCCACCTCCCTTTCACTAGCAGGTGCGACGAACCAAGATCTGTCGGTCCCCCAGGGAGCAAATTAACTGGTATCGCATCGCAATTTGCCATCCAAATTTGGATAATAGCCATGCAATTTGGTATGAATTTTATGTGATTTGAGATTGAGAACAATGCTCTCTAATCATGTCAATGTGAGGCTATTTGATAATCAAAATTTCCAAGTAATTTGCTCCCTGGAGTCCACCCTCGGGTGGAATTGCTGATAAGACCACTTCCCGGGACTCTGCATGGCCTTCAGATGCTTGATATTTGGCGGAAGGCGGATTCTAGCAAGTGTAGCGGCTGGGGCTGTAGTGATTCATCGTAAATTTCATTGGGGTGATACGTGTATAGCGATACACGAATCAAGTAATATCTGCAGATCTAGGGGCTAGTGTAAACCAACGTTTCGGTTTATTCTATGTAAACTATATTTGACTGATCTGCCCAATAACCATGTAGTTCAATGCAGATAGTGTTCTTTTAGAAACACTAGTGTAGTGTATCGTTATCTGTATCGTTTCATTGGTCGGTTATCTGGATTTGTATCGTGTCGTGACCAAGTGTGTCGCCGCAGCCCTGATGGCTGCACAGCATGATTCTGCTTCTCATCCGATTTTAAATTGGCTCCGGGTTAGGAGGAAACGGTCTGCACATTAATCATACCTCGATGCCTCTTTCCAGGCTTTACCCAGCCCTGTTTATTCAGTTTTTTACTATACAGAAAAAACCCATTGGTTGGGTATGATGATCTGACATTTAGTTACAGTTCAAATGAACAGGGCTGTTTGCCATCTGACGAGAATTACGATTCTCATTTTGGATTTCGGAAAATGACATACCGTGTCAATGACATATCGTGATGCCCTGAATGATTGAGTCCTTCGCCGCCAGGGGGTTGTGGGTGGCTTTTCGGGGTTTGGTGGGCGGTGTGGCTCGTTGCCGGTGTGCTCTCATTGAGAGCTTTCCGCTGGGTGGCTGTGGTTCATGCTTCCGACTGGGTGCTGCCCGTGGTTCTGCTGTGGTTGGGGGGGGGGGTCGGTTGTTAGGGCATTGCTGTACTCAGTGCTCCTTTTTGACACGCTGTCTTGAATAACTCAAACAGACGGGCAATCCGTCTAACGGCGCACATGAGGCAATCACCGTTGGCGACAGATGAGTCTCTGCCCACGGGGAGGAACTAGGGTCAGGGTCCTCGCTGTATGAGAGGCAGACAACCGTCAGACCATACACACATGTGTCTGGTCGTCCGTAACATGACTCCTCTTGACCAAATGTCGAACGAGAATATGCCTTCTCCTTAGTCGCTACGGTGGGCTGAAAACACGAACAGCTCATGGACCCGGGCCCTTCGTCTGTTAAGAACAATCAGTGAATAACAAGAAGACTCATTCTTCTTGTTATCAACATTCTGGTTGTTTTTAGTCGTTCATCATCCACAGCCTGTTCATCCTTTCCGACCGTTTTAAGTTGTTCCATCTCGATGGGCTTCCTCCTTCCAAACATTTTCTAATTTATTACATTCAGGCTTCCAAGTGTCCCTTTCCATCAAGGTAACTGAGTACACTCAATTGGATCGACAGGCTGTGGAGGTAGTTTACACAATTCGGGACTCTCCGGACTTTTTTCTTCTCGATTGTTTCTATACCAGAAATCATTTTTGGAATTTCAAAATCCTATCACGCTCATGATGAACTTCGTTTACCAGGGGTTTTTCCAACCAGTTTCACGGCTCATAGTAAATGCTGGTCATGTCATGGTCCAATGGAAATGGCTTATGTCCGGTATATTTCTTACTCGAAGTAAAGTTTTTGCACTTTTGAAAACAATAACATGGGTTTTCCTGGGTGGCAATTGGACGCTCACTACACTGTGCGCCTCATTGACTACTAATACGTCAATTGGAAATTTAACTACTGTCATTTTGACAGTCAGTCACAAAATAATTATTTTGAGCCTTGACTGGTTGTTCACAAAAAATGGGGTTTGCACCTTTACTGACAGTATGTCGCACAACTCGCAATCATGGTTATGCGGCTATTGCAATCTGGGTTTTCTTCGCCAGAAATGAGGTTTGGTATGTTTCTAATCGTATTTACATTCACCTCTTCCTCATTTTACATCCAGATTGACTATTCAGATAGCAATAGATTTCCTTCCTCTGGTGTCGAAACGTCGGGATATCTTAGTTCATTCAGTCACAAGCATGGATCAGAGTGGTCTATGCTTTCTACATATGACCAGCTTGCTCCATGGAGGAGGTGGCACCTGCATGTACATGCCTATGACTTTTGGGCGATTTCTACCTAATGAGTTTTCAAAATTACTGGTTTGCCTGACTTCAGGAATAAAAGGGGGGGGGGCAAAGATTCAGCCATTGGGCTCATTCATCTACTTTCTCCACTTTACCGTGTATCATCAATCAAATCTGCGAATCGGTACCTTTTGGATCCATTTGTTGCTACTCAGCAGGTTCAAAAGAATTGCTCTTAACCAAAATAAAATAGTATCTCATACCTCGCAGCCTCCTCCTATGAGTTGATTCTAACATGTAGTTCAGTGTGTAACGTATCTTTGATGGGAATATAACATTTTCAATAGAAAATACATATTCCCTAATAAGATACTTACACACTGAACTCACATGTCCCTCCCAAATTGGGATTTTCCCTCCCCGCTGCTCGGTCACACCCCTCGAATCTTGTAAGAGGATGAAAAGAGACCTTACCTGTGTGTCCTCTCGCTTATATTACAGCTAGTGGACACGTGACCTGTGACCTGCTACGTCATAATAATGATTCAAAAAGGTACTTAACCTCTTCGCTGCTATGACGTCCGTATCTATTACGGACGTAAAAGTGCACGCCGTGTGCTATATGGTCCGTAGGTACTACGGACCTACTTCAGCACACTAGCAGTAGGCCATCATACATAACTGGAATTCAGAGATTAGTGCATCAGAATAACTGTATCTCGACGTTTCAAACAGTGTATGATGTGCCACGATTGTGAAGGATAATAGCCTTTCAGCTGAGTCACTTTTATGGTTCTTTTGACATTCCCACTCTATTTTCCCATTGGAAAATAGCAATAACGTCAACAGCCCAGCACACGACGTCATAACGTCATTTAGCAGCGAAGAGGTTAAGCTATTTCGTACCAAAATAATAAATTTTAAACGGATCTCATATATCCTCTCTTTGTGAATAAGAATGAATATAACATGTAGTTCAGTGTGTAAGTATCTTATTAGGAAATATGTATTTTCTATTGAAAATGTTATTTTCATGTGTGAAAGGCTTTTACGTTCGATACATAATGTCAGGCAAACTTTCATCCAAGCCTGCAAATAGCATGTCTGTCATTTGCAGAATGAGGTCCCCAGAGGGTGAATTTAGTGATGCTACCCCGCATAGCGGGCTAGCATCACTAAATTCACCCTCTGGGGACCTCAACTGCTATGGCAGACCTAGGATCAAATTGAAGTTCCTCAGTTGAAGTTGGTGATGTTCACCCATTGGGCGCCTCGATTATGGATTTTATCTTCTGCAAATTAGGGGATATAGAAACTTCCCAGATGGGAAAATGTAACTAAAAACAATGTTAATTTGATACCATAGATACTTCCCAGAAGATGAGGCCTAAGCAGAATGATGTCCCCAGAGGGTGAATTTAGTGATGCTAGCCCGCCATTTAGTGATGCTAGCCCGCTATGCGGGATAGCGTCACTAAATTTACCCTCTGGGGACCTCATTCTGCAAATGACAGACACGCTATTTGCAGGCTTGTTTTCATCCATAATACTTAGAATGCCATGAATTCAGATGTGGAATTACTCTGCAGTCTTTCTCCACTGCTAAAAATGACAGCATTGTGATATGACCATAGATGCTAATGTCAACGTAGAACACCAATTAAAGATGGTCTATCTCCTCCTATAACAAGTTTTATATAGCTTCCTGTGTATAAAATTATAGATATGAACTGAAGACACCTGTCCTGAAACTCTTCTATCAATTAATATTGAATTTATTTGGATTTTGTTTTGGTACACTTACGATCAATTTGGGACATTTTACGGCTCGCAGAGGGTAAACGTAGCAAGCAGGTGAACTCTATCTCTATCTGTGATTGCCCCGAACATCTCATCATGGTATGTTCTAAATATAGTAAAAAAAAATGTCCCAATTTATTATTGCTTAATATAAGAAAATATCGATATAAAATCAATATTAATTGATATAAGCATTATCAGACAGATGTCTTTGACTCACATTTATTAATAAAACTTGTTATGGGAAGAGATAGACCATATTTAAGCAATCAGTTAACCTTAATAACAAATCAAAGCCGGACGCTTTGGGTCCTATATGGTCATATCTGATTTTGTGACGTCAACAATTATTATCTAATACGACGCAGCTGTTTTGAATTTCGCGAGCACTTTTGTCGCACAGTAGATCGGTGGGCTTAAAGCATTAATGTCGTAATCGGAAAATCTTGTTACTGTGTCTTTCGATTACTGGTATTGCAAATATTGAATTACAATGTCAGTTCATTCGTAGCATTAGTTTACCTTTTATTGAGAAAATAAGACACAATAAATAACGACACTATAGTAACTACAGTCTACACACATCGGGGCGAGTGAAAACTGAAAAGTGATCGATATTCCTGATGTGAAATATAATAAGAATGTCATCACGAATTTACCGTTCTACTGTGCGAAGATGGGCGGTGCGGTACTGTGCGAATGAAATAACATATATTTAATAAGGAATTAATTGTTATAAGACTATATAGTACATACTTGCATGTGATAATCCATAAATATACTATTTTCTGGAATCGAAAGGAAACACATAATTTTGAACAAAGCAGAAGATACATTCAGGCGATCTCGGTCAATGGGGAAAGTTACTCGATGACGTTGTTCGTTGATTTTCGTTGAAATCGACATGGTAACACCTTTGAATGAAATGAACAGCTATGAAATGGACACGCTTCTCGGTAGAGTATCTCCGCCGCAGTGCTCACCTAGCATCAAGAAAAGAAATAAATTGGTTAAATTCATTAAAGATATTCCGTTCCCCTCTCGACAAGGTATAACCATTTTCACTTGGTACTAGTAGTATAACCATGAATAGTCTAGCTGTCGATCAAGACTTCCCGGAAGTACGACTTATTTGCCTAATTTATACTCAAAATTACGATTGGGGTCCGTTCATTCGACGAACCCAGGAAATATAGCCTTACGTGAATCTTATTTGGAGGGAATACCAGAGAATGTATAAACTGATTTTGACCAAAAAAATGAAGAAAAAAAAAGCCACAGCTACCCTCATATGACTGGTTTTGCTTTGGTTCGTTAATTACGCTAGCATATGATCATATTAATGTAATATATCTCATTTCAGAGTAAAAAGTCCTGTCGACAAAAGGGCAATGGATGGTACGGAAAGCATTCATATTCACAATTCCACAGACTATGTTGGTGAAAAGAACGTTATTCGATGGACGGAAGTGTTTTTCATTCAGAATCGGGACTCTGGATCTGTGCGGTGGGAGCCAGTCGATCTGAGTAGACTTGCCGAGACGCTGTCGTCCGCATGTTGCATCGCCCTCACTCCTCATCTCGATAAACTGAAAACAGATTCTAAAACCAAAGTGGGCCTACGTGTTACTCTCGATTCAGAGCAAGTGAGTTCTCCTTCAATTTAATTTAAATTCTGTTGAGAAATCCACGATAAAATATTTGAGGCCTGAAGTAGTTAAATCTTACTTAATTGATATTTCCAGCCAGGCCTGAGAATAAGGAGCCGGACATTTGCAGAATAACGTCCCAAGAGGTGAATTTAGTGACGCTAACCCGCACAGCAGTGTAGCATCACTAAAATTCATCCTTTAAGGACCTCATTCTGCATGGCCTCATCAGCTACATAATATGGGAGACCTAGAATCAGATTTAGGTTCACAGATGGTGAATATTGTGATGTGCGCCCATTGGGCACCTCGATTATGCATTGTGTCATCTGACAATTGAGTGACATAGACTTAGAATTTGACCTCATTTTGGCATTTAAATTAAGGGTATATCAGGATATTCTTTGTAAGCTCAAATTTTTATTGTATTTTGCTGTAGTACAAAGTAACGGATGGGCATATTTTGCCATGTCCTAGCAATGCACTTGTTTCAGGATTGTTATGAGTTTGGTTTAACTTGATTCACTTGCTCACTGTTTTTTTTCCAGGTTTGTTATGAAATCTGATTAATTTTATTCTTTTGTTCACTGTTTATCAGGTTGGTTATCTTTAACTTTAATCTTGTGTTCATTGTTTTCAGGTTGGTTATGAAATTGGTTCGAATGGAGAGAAGCTTCCTGATTTCTATATGAACGAGCTGGATAACGAACTTATTCCAGTGATCCACGGTGCTGCTTCCCAGACGCAGGGAGCTTCTATCATTCTCGAACTCATCTTCCATGTCCTCTACTGAAAAAAAAACAAACTCCAAGAAGATTCTCAAACCCACAGCGAGTTTCTGTAGCTCATTCTCCTCTGAATAGAAATTTAACCATCTCTCTATTAAATGGATTCTCCAATTCAGTTATAAAAGTATACACTGGAATGGTCTATTATTCATCTGGAGGGAAGGTTATGAAATATAAGAAGCGGGCTAACATCACTATATTCATCCTCTGGTGACCTCATTCTGCCTGGCCTCATCTGTTATGGGAGACCTAGACTCAATTTAAGTTCCCAGATGGTTAATATTGTGATGTGCACCATTGAGCACCGCGGTTATGCAATGTGTCGTCTGCCAATTGGGATATAGAGAAACTAAACTAATAAAGAAACGAATATTTTTGAAGAAGTTTCTAAAGAAACTAAAAAAAACTTGTTAAGTTGATATTAAATAAAGATACTTTCCAGATAAGATGACGCCTAAGCAGAATGAGGTCCCCAGAGGTTGAATTTAATGATTTAGCCCATTTTGTGTAGCAGCATCACTAAATTCACCCTCTGGGGCACCTCATTCTGCAAATGTCTGGCACCATATTCTCAGGCCTGGGGTTAACCCTTCCATGACTGGAGCTTCCTGAAATTTTTTGAAAACCCTGTGCCAATGCATTCTCTTATATATGTGAGTCTCCAATTGGCAGCATCGCATATATAAGAGAATACTTTGACCTAAAAATATTTATCTTGACCTTGTAAGCCAGTGCATTCTCTTATATATGCGAGACTCCCTATGGAGATTGCACTGACACAGGATATTTAATGCTGCACCAGTATCAAAGTGTTAACCCTCTATTACTAAATACTCGCTGGTGGTTAGTTACTAATTTTTCCCTGCCTGTTGTCGACTTATATAACCTCAACATCCCTACAAATTAAGAATGGTCCATTCAAATTTGGTGTATTCTTTAGAACTGAATCGAATAATCTATCCAGTAATTAATATTATATTAATATTATATTATATTAATATTAATTATAGTATATTAATAGGATACATATTTGTGAATCTGGGCAAGTTTTGTTAGAACTTTGCTTTCTTTAACCATTTTCTTACTAAATGGATTCTTCCATACGGTTATAAAAGCATATACTGAAATGGTCTATTATTCATTTAAAGAGCTGTTCAGGAAAATGAGCTGACGACAGACATGATGAACAGATAATACAAGTGCAGGAGGATTTCTATTCATTGGTGGCAAATGTTCAGATAACATGGCCGTTTGTTGAACTTATCATCTGAACATTTGCTAAGGGAACTACTCATCAAAGAGTATTTAGTAATGAAATGATTAATATTATTATGCAAATAATAGACACTCCGGTGATTGGGGCTCTACAAATTTGAAGAACCTATTAACCCTTTCAGTGCCAAGTCCGATTTTTGTATCAACCCATATTTCCTTAATCATTTTTCAAATTTATTGATTATAATAATGTGATACATCGAAGGAAAGAGCTCTAAGAGCTCTTTCCATCAATGTATCACATTATTATAATCAATAAATTTGAAAAATGATCAAGGATATATGGGTTGATACAAAAATCGGACTTGGCACTGAAAGGGTTAATGTATAGGCACCCCAACGATGACAATCAAAAAAGAGTTGATAGCATTGTTATGTAACGGTCTATTGCCATTTGCAGTCATGCATGCAACTAGTCACTATCTCTAAAACTTTTAGGTGTGCATTAGCTTACTGCAGAGCTATTTATCGGCTGGATACAGCGTGTCTGATATTTGCAGAATGAGGTCCCCTGAGGGTGAATTTAGTGACACAATACCGCACGATAGGCTGGCATCACCAAATTCACCCTCTGGGAAACTCATTATGCTTTGGACTCAACTGCTATGGGAGACCTGGGATCAGATTGAAGTTCCTCAGTTGAAGTTGGTGATGTTCACCCATTTAATAGTCATCTCGATTATGTATCTATTTTCTGCAAATAGGGGATATAGAAACTAAACAGAAAGGAAAAAGTAACTAAAAGAAATTTTAATTTGAGACTATAGATACTTCCCAGAAGATGAGGCCTAAGCAGAATGAGGTCCCCAGAGGGTGAATTTGGTGATGCTAGCCTGCCATGCAATATAGCGTCACTAAATTCACCCTCTGGACCTTATTGTGCAAAAATCAGACACACTATATCCAGGCTTGTTGCCACAGGGTTACCTATCATTTCTTTGTCGTTCAAACCAATCAACATTCAATCAGTATAATCTGAATAGCCCTTTGAGTGCCAGGTCGATTTTTGTATCAACCCATATACCCTGTGCCAATGCATTCTCTTATATATGCGAGTCGACCTATATAGGAGAATGCATTGGCCTAACAATTTTTTTTTTACAATTTTAATAATTTATTCTTATATTCTTTAACAGACTTATTTTGTAGGTTTAGGGCCGATGAGATCGGCCCTTGGCACTCAAATGGTTAAAGACATGTTATCACCATAAACTGACCGTAAATCTTTCTATATTGAATGGATGCTCCCATTCATTTATAAAAGTATACACTGGAATGGCCATTATTCATTTGGAGGGATGTTAAGGATATATGAGCAGACGACAGCCAGAAAAAATGATAATACAAGTGCAGAAGAATTCATACCCATTGTCGGCAAATGTTTAGATAATAAGGTTCAACAAACGATCTATGGTCATTTGTTGATCCTATTATCTGAACATTTCCTCAGGGAACTGCTCGTTAATGAGTATTTAGTATAGATAGGGTTAAATGACACATGTACACATTTTAAGGTTGAAGTCTGTAAATTGACCCGATATTGAACACTTTAAATTGGTGATGCAATATTGTTATTGTCTATATATTTATCCTTTCCATGACTGGAGCTTCCTGAAAGTTTGCATAAACCATGTGCCAATGCATTCTCTTATATATGCAAGTCTCCAATAGAGAGCCTCACATACATGTATATAAGAGAATACATTGGCCAATTAATATTTACCTTGACCATGTAAGCCAGTGCATTCTTTTATATATGCAAGGCTTCCTATGGGAGACTCGCATTTATAATAAGAATTCACTGGCACAGGATCTTTAATGCTGTTCGAGCACAGTTCCTGTCATGAAAGGGTTAATAGTAACATTTGTGGACCAACCACCAATGATTAAAGTAATTGCTGCCACCAATTGAGAGAGAAGCAATTGAACACATCCATTGTAAGATGGTTCGACCTTAAAGGTCTCCCCCGACTAGATGCATGCACGACTACAGATAAGAATAGACCCTGATCTCGAGGTCTTTCCATGTTATTTATCTTGTACACAGCAATCCTTAAAAGATTTTGTATTTCCCCTCTCCCGACTCATATTTTTGGGGCTGGATAAGTAGGTAGGCAAAGTAATTGTTTTCACAAACCAAATTGGAGAAGCATTCTTTCAGCAATATGGTGTTGTCAGAATAACTTAATAATTCAATGACCTCATGTGTTGTTATATTCGTATAAAAACAATGTATCATTTAATTGAATTCATTTTTGGAATGTCTTTCCCCTTATTAATCAGGCACAGGCAAGAAAGACTATACATGTTTCCCATATATCTTCTGAATTTCAACTTTCATTTGATCCAACAATCAGTTTCTTCTGGGATATAGTTCTCAGCATTTGCATTAAATACTTCCATTCACAGTCCTACGAGTCGAGGTTCCCACCCATCAAAGTGATCAGATATCAATTTTTGAATAACATTTTAGGCAATTTATACTATAGTTGACTGTGGTTAGCATTATTTTTGGGCAATTAATCAATTCTGATAACTGAAGCGTCATTTCAAAAAATGTTGTTTTTATTGGAATCTGATGACATAGGGACCATCAAATCGGATTGAGTACCTTTAATAAAAGTTATATTTTAATCAAAACTCAAAGTCGGTAGCAAAAAATGGGATGGTCAGGAGATGGGAAACAAAAAATCTTTTAATTATAAGCCCAGTGGTGACAAGTCTTGAAATAGTGTGACTGTCATTTGTAGAATGTCCACAGAGGGTGAATTTAGTGACGCTACCCCCCACAGTTGGCCAGCGTCACCAAATTCATCCTCTGAGGACCTCATTCTGCATGGCCTCATCTGCTATGGTAGACCTAGACACAGATTTTTCACAGATGGTGAAGTGCACCCATTGGACACCTCGATTATGCTTGGGCCTCATCATCTGGGAAGTATCTATACTATAGTCATGAATTAACATTGTTTTTCGTTACTTTTTCCATTCTGTTCAGTTTCTATATCCCCTAATTTGCAGAAGATAAAATGAATAATTGAGTGACTGATGGGTGAACATCACCAATTTCAACTGAAGAATTCAATCTGATCCTACATCTCCCATAGCAGTTAAGGCCTAAAGAGAATGAAAGACACACTATTCCAAGGATTGAGTGGTGAATTGCTATTTGATTTATTCTATTGACATTCAGTCTGGGCTAATAATATATTGTTTTGTTCCAAATAAACGTGCAGGGTTTGAATACTGATCATTTTTAGTAAACACAGACCTATATAAATGAGCAGAGAGGTTTGATTCAAGATCCTATTTATGTTCCCATCCAGCTGGGGAGATCTCAGTCTCTTTGAAAAGGCGACAAAAATCCTATATCCCTTTACCCAACAGAACGGCCCTGTGCCAATGCATTCTCTTATATATGCGAGTTGACCATAGGTCGCCTCGCATATATAAGAGAATGCATTGGCTTAACACATTAAAAATTATAAAATTGTTAAAGAATGTAAGAAAAAATGGTAAAAAGTGTTAAAAAAGATATTTTTTAGGCCAATGCATTCTCTTATATATGCGAGGCGACCTATGGTCGACTCGCATATATAAGAGAATGCATTGGCACAGGGCATAACTGTAACTATCACAATGTGGTCAAGGAGCCGGTTCCAATGATATCCATATTTGTATGGTTCTATTGAGACAGACCGAAGATATTTTAGGCTGTTGAATCTTTATTTGGCCGGTTTGTTGGGTAAAGGGTTAAAATTAGGTTCTGTTTTGAAGAGATTCCCTCCATATCATTGGAGAGTGGCGCAGACTTCGCACGATTTCATTGGTTTATGGCATTGCAGATCACTTCACAGATCTGAGGTCAATGACTCGTTGACAATTTTCCCCGCGCATTGTCAAACTCAACTATTGTCGGAAAACTGAATACAGGCGATATATCCATAATTAATTTTACTCCTCGCAATATAGGAGACATCATCTTCGAGTTTTTATCAGTCAACAATATTCATTACTGATTATTCTTTCGCATCTTATTATATTTGTAACTATTTCTAAATACTACGATTTACATTTACATTTACTATGCCAGGAATGCACTCCCTATTTGGACACGATTCATTACATCATGTTGGGAATGCCGCGTCATCGTAGAAATGAATTATAATGGACACGAGAACGGTATGCATGGAAAAGGTCAGTGAAAGGAAATAAATGTGTGGTATTTACGACTGGAATACAGATAATAATTTTTTGCAGAGAAAGCTAAGAATAGTTGACATTGAATTATATATTTATTGGAGATTAATACTATAATAATAAAATAGTCCTTAAAAAGTGTTTAAAGAGTGCCTAAATTTGATTCCCAGAATCAAGTGTGAACCCGTTAACCCTTTGAGTGCCAGGTCCGATTTTTGTATCAACCCATATACCCTGTGCCAATGCATTCTCTTATTGGCCTAACAATTTTTCATCATTTGTTATTATTTTTTACAATTTTTTACAATTTTAATAATTTTTTCTTATATTCTTTAACAGACTTATTTTGTAGGTTTAGTGCCAGGGAATCTCACGTTTTTCATGGGCATCAAAATTATTACTATGAATACTTGGTGATAGTTTTGAGTTATAACATGCCCCTAAGGTTTTAACCAGTTTGTTTTTAAATTTGCTATAGCATGCTTAAGCATACCCAAAAAAAATTCAACCAAAAACAAAAAAAATATATAAAAAAAATTTTAGGGCCGATTTTACAGACCGTAAATTAGGGACGATGAGATCGGCCCCTGGCACTGAAAGGGTTAAACATGCATGCACGTTTATTTCGAACATGAGAGTAGTCCCCAACATGATACATAGTTGAAGGGATTGTTTTGTGAGTATTTTCTTTTGCAAAACATTATACAACTTATTGAAAAAGCAATAATAATATAACTGCTTTGACGATGTGACATCAGATAACTGGACACAGGGACCAGCCTAGAGAGTGACTTGGGAGAGGGACCAGCCTAGAGGGTGACTTGGGAGACATCTTCTCCCTAAATTGTGTCACTTCTCCCTATTTTTGTCCCAGAGAGATGTGACTTCTCTCTCATATACCAGTATGCATATGTGACCCGCCATATCAAATCCAGTTGGAAGTCGGGATTTTTTTTACCCTGTGCCAATGCATTCTCTTATATATGCGAGTCGACCATACGCCTCGCATATATAAGAGAATGCATTGGCTTAACAATTTATCATGTTTTTTAAATAAATGTTTCTTAGTTTCTTACAATTTTTAGGACATAAAATAAAAAAACATCCATTACCCTGCAGGGAGCCGCACACATGTATAGAAGCACATAGAAGAGTGTTGTCTGCTCATGTTTGTCTGGGGCTCTGTATGGGTGAAATTATAATATTGTTAAAGAATACAAGAACAAATTATTAAAATTGTAAAAAATTGTTAGGCCAATGCATTCTCTTATATATGTGAGGCGACCTATGGTCGACTCGCATATATAAGAGAATGCATTGGCACAGGGTAAAAAAATCCCGACTTCCTACTGGATTTGATATGGCGGGTCACATATGTTCCAACAGCATGCTTAAAGTGATGTGAAACACTCCAGTAGGTCGATCAAATAGAAACGGAGAATAATCTTGTTTAAAGTAGTTATTTTTACAAATATTATATCCAAATTGACAACACATGCCGTCATACTTATATATTAATCAAATGCAGCAACTGTCGATGGCAAAATGGTTTTCGTTAGATTATTGCCGATAGATGCGTCCCGAGTCGAGTAGTAAATATTTACAATTGAGCATAGTTCAGATGATGTTTTCTATGGAGTGGTACGGTTGATTTGCTTCAGAATTTTGGCAATGTTAGTAGAATGTTACATTCCTCCAGTTTGCATAGCACCTGAACACTAACTCATTAGTTTCACGCTCCATAATAAGTACATAATATGTCTTTAAAGTATATTTTCTGATTATTCTGGTGTTCTTACTCACTATAATGGTTTTATAAATGGGTGCTGCTGTTGCATGCATACGGTAATACTGATTGGATCATAGAAGGGTAATGTGGGGGTGTAGAGTGAATTTCAGCTATTGTCATTTCTCCCTGGTAACAGTCCAGTTCTCCCTGATAACCAAAAAGGGAGAAGTGACATCTCCCAATTTGAAACCTCAAGACTTGCTGTTCCCTGACTGGACAGCTTGCAAATTGCAGTTCATTTCATGTTTCCATAAATAGTTGAAAGAGTTAACTTATGAGCGCAAACTGTTACAAGAGATTGTCACAGGATACAATTTGTGTGTAATTTTAAATGCAAGACATGTATGTTACGACCACATAGTCAAGCCGTTACATTTATCAAGATTCTCAGACTTCTCTTTCGTAAACAAACAGATGGTTAATTAGTAAATAAATAAAAAACATGAAATAACTTTTCCAGGAAATAAATATTTTCTGTTTTTATCCAGGCTTTTTCACTTTCACTAAATAAAAGATATCTTTTTTTATGCTCCCAAAACTGTTTGTCATGAGTCACCGACAATTGACATTATGTAGCAGGCAAGTTATCGCCTGATTTTCATATGAATACCTGCTACTAAAGACTGTACAATCAGTAAAACTGATACAATGCTATGAATATAAATATTAGTCATATCTTGTACAGAAACATTCTCAAAATATATGGTCAGAAATCATCTCATCTCATGTTAAAATAGGCCGATTTTGAAAAATATACAGAAAGAACCTCCTTGATATCTCATTTGTGCCAGAATACTCTCTTAACGTTCTGACCAAAGTTTCCGATTGAAATTTTTCCTCAATTCTAGACTTAAGGGTCCCAAGCCACTCGGTAAATGTGCAAAAAATATAAAAGTCTGCAAAAACATCATCACTACTAAGAAGAACATGGAAAAATAGATAAATTTGATTCTTATATTCATTTCGTATGTTGAAGCCATTGTTATATATAAACAAAACTGTTAGTGATTTTTCATCATTGATCACAGGGTAAGTTCAAATAATTTAGTCTACATTTGATTTTCAGAATATTTTTCAATGCTACTTGCCAATGTTACTTTGGTATCTAATTGGACTTTGATCCATTATGTTACTGAAGTAGTACTATTTACATAACAATTCTTTCAATATGCGAAATCTCGTATGAAAATAAGAACAAAATGAATCTATTTTTAGATGTACATGTTGATGATAGTTGTTTTACAGAATTTTATAAAATTGTTAATTTACATGAAACCACTTCGAGGGCAAGCCTACAAATAGTGTGTCTGTCATTTGCAGAATGAGGTCCCCAGAGGGTCAATTTAGTGATGCTATCCCGCATAGCCGGCTAGCATCACAACATTCATCCTCTGGGGACCTCATTCTTTTTTATAGTTAATTTTTTCCTTCTCTTCAGTTTCTAGAGAGCAGAAGATAAAATTATTATTCGTGGTGACTAATGGGTGAACATCACCAACTTCAACTGGGGGAACTTAATCTGATCATAGGTGATAGGTCTCCCATAGCTTTTGAGGCCTAAGCAGAATGAGGTCCCCAGAGGGTGATTTGGTAATGCTAGCCCACTGTGGAGGATAGCATCACTACATTCACCCTCTGGGGACCTCATTCTGTAAATGACAGACACACTATTTTCAGCCTTATTCAAAGGCCTGGAGTCCCTTTAAATCCTTCGCTTAGAAACTTTGGGAAAAAAAACTACCAACAAGTATTTTCAGCACACATGGGGCATGAACATGTTTTGGATAATAACCAATATACTTGTCAAAATCTGCCATTTTATTTCATCTTGACACCACGTGGTATCTGAACGTGAAATATGTGATCAAAAAGGTCAGTGTTCAATGTTTTATAAGTGGCTTCAGGTGGATTGAAGCCGATATGTTTTAACTTGTTTTGTTTTGTTTCATTATTGAACTGTATTGACTAGGGTGGCCTATTTTACAGTCTAGGTTGTTTGTAGGGTGAGGGACAACAGCTTCTACAACTTCCGTTCCATGTTGTTAGACAGCCTTAATACTAGAGGTCAACACGGAGAGCCTTATGAAGTTTGGGATCAGAAATATTTAGCCATACAAAGAGTAAAGTATAAGATGGCTGTCAGCGTCCCTGTTTTTCATTGAAAATTGTTCAAATTCTATAACTCCCATCTAACTATAAATGTGATCCTAAAGATACAGGTTTAGATCGAAAACTTCTAACTTCAGACACTGCCAGCTACCATTTGTCAGATGTTACAGTAATGCCCTAATTAATCGACTCCATAACCACAGCAGAATTATGGGTAACTTTTCAGGATTTAGTCGTAAATATGGCTTGTTGCCATTCATCGGAAAGCTCTCGGGGAGAGCTTTCCGATGAATGGCAACAAGCCATAGGATTTAGTCGTAAATATGGCTTGTTGCCATTCATCGGAAAGCCATATTTCCGACTAAATCCTGAAAAGTTACCCATAATTCTGCTGTGGTTATGGAGTCGATTAATTAGGGCATTACTGTACATGTTATCGCTATATTTTCTTGCATATTGATAAAGGTACTAGTATATCATATTTATACATGCAAGAAAAAGTTTGGCAATGGAGTCCATCGGGTGACTGTAGGTAGCTAACCGTGACTGAAATTTAAAGCTGGAAGTTTTTTTATCTGTACCTGTGTATTACGATCCAAGCAATTGTATTCAATTGCGATTGTAAATTGGTCACTATTAAGTTGGCCTTCTGAACTGTTATAAAAAAAATTAAAATCTGTATTAAATAAAATAAAATAATCTTGTGCAAAATGTTGCTGAGCAAATTTTATCTCTGTTCTGTTGTTAACACTTAAATGTGGCTGTGCAACAGGATGTCATAGTTTCCGTATTCAGTAGGAAAACGGTGGTTTGATATCATATTTAACTATAACAGTTAAATTTAGGCTGTGCCAGAGCTGATCATTACAGCTATCATATGTGTGTCAGTCAAGGATGCTAGTTGTCATGGATACATTGTTGGTTAACCCTTACATTACTGGAACTGCGCTGTGCAGCAATCAAGATCCTGTGCTAGAGCATTCCCTTATATATGTCAGTCTCCCATAGGGAGCCTCGCATATACAAGAGAATGCACTGGCTTGCAAGTTCAAGGTAAATATTGTTAGGCCAATGTATTCTCTTATAAATGCAAGGCTCCCTATGGGAGACTTGCGTGTATAAGAGAATGCATTGGCATAGGGTTTTCGCAAAATGTCAGGAAGCTGAAGTCATGGAAGGATTAAGTCTTGACCATATAAACTACCTGGACTATAAAATGGTCTGCCCTGGTTGATACCACTGTTGTTGTTTGGTCTGATGGTGCCACCTTCTCACTGAAAAGTTTTATTCTGCCGTTGTCCTTTTTGAAAAAGATGATAATCATAAACTGTCAAGTACACTACTAATGGAGGGGTCAGGTCACTACATTTTTAGATTTTTTCGGCTTTCGACCAGGAACCATTATATTCAGCAAAAGACATTGAGTGAGCGCAAATAAACAGACACGAGAGTTACAATGACAGATGACAGCCAGATAGCAATTTTCATTCACTAAGCAGTTGTATCAACTTTGAGACAAAATCGTTCATTAAAATGTTTTACTTCCATGAACTAGAAATTTAGACAGTTGTCAAATTTTGCGCGATAGACTGGTCCTTGTTCACCGAAAAGTTGAAAACTAGTAACCTGACCCTTTCTGCTACACTACTAGCAACATGTTGCATTAATATGTGCCCATTTGAAAATATACACAGAACTGCACATGTGCGTTCCCGGCCGTCAGTTTATGGTGTAAGTGTAAGGATAGCATGAGAGGCCCAAAAACTTGAGCATTATCGCAAGTTTGCCATAAACTTATCAGCCAGTAACACACGTGTGTGGTTCGGTATTTATTACATGCCTGACAACATATCCTAACTGATCATTTTGGATGTTTTCAGTTTGAAATAATAACAAGCGTCGCGTCGCAAACGCTTTGTCAGTTGTTGATCTCTGTCTGAATACAGTCGATGAATAAATATTCCATCTCCGGAACAGGGTCTTGTTCTTCACAGACATTGTTAACACTTTTACTGCGGCAGACATATGCAAAATGGTTCCATTTTGGACATTTTCGGCATTATTTACCCTGTGCAGCACATTTGTCTCTACAATGTATGTCATTTTCCACATCGGTTACAGGCTGTATGTGTTACATCACTTTTAACATCAAGTCGTTTTCGAGGATTGTCTTTCCTGCTATCTTTATATTCTGAGCAAACCACGTTAACAGTTTCAGGCTTAGCAAAACATTTTATTTGCTCCCTCAAATATTCGCGCATTTGTCCAATCTCTTTCTTTTGTCAGAGTTAACTTATCTCCCTCATTAAGCGGCTTTTCTCGGATTTGCTGTGAATTTGGAACGAAAACTATGTGGTCCCGTGTCATGTTGTCTTGATCATGAAAACCACAGTCCATTCCCAAGTAATCTTGAGACATGTCGCTAATTGTTCTATTATATTATCACATTGGATTTGATTATTAAGTTTAAAATGAGCAAACATCTGGTTAAACTTTGGTTGCACATATTGCTTGAATTTTCCCGTGATTTTTGAGTTTGTCCAACCCAGAGGAGGATGTAGTGGCATTTCACTGATCCTTCTTTATGTCAGTGACCCTTCGAATATCAACTCACAATGGCCATAGAATTTTGACCATGCCTCCACCAAGTTGTCCAGCTCATAACAGATAATTGCATCTTTCCACTGAGTTCTGACACCATGTATGATCCCTCTGGATAGGGTCTTATTGTTTTGGTAAGACAGTTATGTGCTTTTGGTGAGTTTATTTTAAGTATGAACATGAAGCAGTACACTCGCAGAAGTAGCGATTGCATAGCATCTCTGTAGTTATATTGATATACATATATATATCAGTAGGCGATGGATACTGTTACATGCTTCAACACATATTACCCATGTTGATGATATATTACAATTGCCATTTGTCAAAACTGATTGTGTCTGTTTGCAGATGCTACCAACTTACCAAAAGAGATTTATTTTTATAGTTGGGACAAGTGACAAAACAACTATGGCCTGGAATATTCTATCTGTCCTGTGGCTTGCAGTTAGTACCAGTATGGGATCTTGCACATATTGAAAATCTGAAAAACAAATTTTACTTGAAAGGCATATTTGAATCAAACCTGAGTTGAAAACTGAGAGACAAATATGATATTTTCAAATAGTCAACAGAAGCAATTGCAATGCAGGAAAAAAGTTCATGTCTCTTGACAGAAATGTTGATGAAAGCATTCTGTTTGTTACGGCACTTAGGACTGTTTTGGGAGAGATATTCATGAATGATCAGGTTAAATAACTGTCTCTCTGTATTTAATGCCAAGTTCAACCATTTTTCTTGCTCAATATATCATAATCTTGTTTAATCATAAACCATTTGTTCTCCTACTTCACTCTGACTTGCTGTGAGTCACTGGTTATTTTCAAACTGTAGCAATCCAGAAACTGTAATCACGTTGGAAAAACATGTGTTTGGCTTGCCAACATTTACTGAAGGTCATCACTTGGTTCTAAGAAATAAAACTTAAATAATGATAGGGTAGCACCTTCAGATATTGTTCGAAACTTGTTCTGCTCGGCCAGATATTATAAATAAATAAATATAAATAAATATTTATTATAAATTCATCATAAAAAGTTTTCTATTTTGTTATTTTTGCACATGAATTTTGAGTGCAATATCATGTGTTGTATTTTTGAGTCTTGTTTTGTGAATGGTGTTTACTTATTTACGATGTCAATAAAATGTCTGCATGTAAACATCACATGTGAGAAAATTTGTGTGTGTCGTATTTGATTAGAATAGGATTTAATTCTATGAAAACAGAATCTTTCTTCAGTACCACGGGGGCTCATATGTGCTGTGGAAAATGTTCGTTGGCGATTTATGTACTGGTTCATTGACAACTTTTGTTGTTGCCTTTTGGTGATTTCAGAAGAAAAAGAGGGGGCAGCTGAAAAAAATGTGAGTCTATAAAGTGCTAACTTTCAAAAAAATTTATGCTCCACACCTGGCCGCCATATACAAACAAATATTCTTGGAAAACTTTCTACAAAATCAATAACGAACCTGCACGGAATCGTAACGAACCAGCTCCCAGAATCGCAAACGAACATTTTCCTGCGGCGCATATGAACCCCAGTGACTACTAGAACATGGCATAACACTACTGATGAGAGAAGTTATTATAAATGGGAGATAAACTTCCTGAATTTAATCTGTTTTTTATATGCCCGATTCTATTATCCAAAAACCAGTATTCAAATTCATTCAGACAAATACACTGTGTGCTGTTTGTTGAAAGCTTTGCAATAATTAAGATGCATGGTTCGATTTGGCCAGGCCTGAGAATAAAGCGCCATTTGCAGAATGAGGTCCCCAGAGTGTGAATTTAGTGATGCTATCCCGCATAACAGGCTAGCATAAATAACTTCACCCACTAGGGACCTCATTTTGCTTAGGCCTCATCTTCTCTGGAAAGTTTATTATCAAATTTCTATAGAAACTTCTTCACATAGATTCTGTTTCGTTTTCACTATATCCCCAAATTGGCAGACGACACATTGCATAATTGATGTTCCCAATGGGTGTACATCACAATATTCACCATCTGGGAACTTCAATCTAAGTTAATGTCTCCCATAGCAGATGATATCATGCAGAATGAGGTCCCAAGAGAGTTAATTTAGTGATGCTAGCCCGCTATAATAATTTCAACAAACGACTTTGACCTGACGAAAGTGTGTGTAGTTAATCCCAATGTGATGATGTCATCATCCAGCTGGTTTATATAGTTATTACATGAGATGGATTATCACTTCTTATCTGAACATTTCCCCTCCAATGAATATCTATCCTTCTGCACTTCTATTCTCTTTCCCCTACCCTTTCTTTGCTAAATGGATTCTCCCAAGCAGTCGTAAAAGTATACATTGGAATGGTCTATTGTTCATCTGGAGGGATGTTCAGAAGATATGAGCAGACGACAGACAATAGAAAGTGCAGAAGAGATGAGATTGATCTTCCAAATTCCAGAGATCTGGCTCAAATTCCGGAGATCTGGCTCAAATTCCGGAGACTTTTTGTAACTGAATAACATGCTAGTTGTTCTAAAATTATCAGCAAATAACACCATCTGAGTAACAGCATAAAAAATCTTTAATTTGTCAGTTTAACTGGAACAATAAAATAACTGCCATACATCAAGGAAGACATTGTCTTTGACACCACCACATACCTGATGAAAGTGTGTGTAGTTAATCCCACTGTAGTGACGTCATCATCCAGCTGGTTTAAATTGTTATTACATGAGATGGATCATCACTTCTTTATATAAATTTGGGTTAAAACGATGATTGACGCATGTTGTCAATAGTAGCGTGCTATATTCAAAATTTATGCATGCTTCAGCAGATGATGCTTGTGAATCTAAAACTAAACTTAGCTGCTCTCGACCAATCAGAATGCGTGTTTTAGCGACAAATATTCAACTTAAATTACAATAAATTACTGATGTAAAAACTAGATGTGAGTTCACAATACAATCACTAACCTTCTGGCATGTTGGACTTGTCATATGAAATCTGTTTCAAATAACCTTTCCATGGATGCTGATACTAATTTTGAACCACTTAAGATAATCGAATCAGTCCTGTCCCTTTGAAACTCAAAAGTACATGAAACACTTCCGTCACAACTTAGTATGACTTGACCTACATATACCATACAAGTCGAAAAACATTACCAAAATGCCTTGTATTAACCCTTCCATGACTGGTGTTTCCTGAAATTATGCGAATACTCTGTGCCAATACATTCTCTTATATATGCGAGTCTCACATAGGGAGCCACCCATATATAAGAGAATGCATTGGCATAATAATATTTTCCTTGACCTGGCAAGCCAGTGCATTCCCAAATATGTGAGGCTCCTGATAGGAGACTTGCATATATAAGAGAATGCACTGGCACAGGATCTTTAATGCAGGACCAGCGCAGCTCCCGTCATGCATGAAAGGGTTAAAGGGTTAGGCCAAGTTTGAACATCTGGTTTGTGATAAAATTAGAATTTGTCTTGGTAATATATGTTGAACTTATTATCTGAAGATTTCCTAAGGGAACTAATCATCAATTTAGTAAAGAAAGGTTTAAGAAACTTAAAGATGGTCTGTCTCTTCTGTGCCACAATTACAACAACATAATTTTTATAAAACCCGATTTCAAGACTACAAATGCATTTTTCTATTAATAAAACTGAAAGACAAACTGAAGATTTGGGTATATATTATTTGTCTATAAATGCATAATAAAGTGGTTTATTCCTGCAAAATATCTTAGTCGAAAGAAATTTTGCCTTTTTGGAGAGTGCTAACAAGATAGAGTTCTCCCTCTTACTACACTCCAAATATGTTTGAAGTTTCTGTCCTGAAAGGTTTGATGTATTATACGAGAAAAATCTAAATGAAATCAATATTAATTGATAGAAGCTTTTCCGGACAGGTGTCTTCATATTTATTTTTTTATACCCTGGAAACCATATAAAATTTGTAAGGAATAGATAATCCAACTTTAAATTTGACCTCATTCACATATTCAAACTGTGTCTGTTATTTATTATAACCATACTTTTCCCCCAAACTTTGAAAGTGTGAACCTTGTGCTGTTAGTTTGTTCAAAATTCTCCCAATTGTATAATAAATTCACCACAGAACTATATTACAGTCGTCAGGTTTTTTAGGTCTGTTCATTTTGTTGACTGCATAAACATACATTTCCCTCACTGACTCAGTTGGTAAGATGCATAGTGTATTAGGCTAATATAAGCAGTCCAGCATTTGGTTCGATTCCCAATCAAAGTATATTTGTGATCCATGCAAATGGATGATAATTAGATTCATGTATCTGGGCAAGATTGTCAGTTGATTTCAGAGGGTCAGTGATTCCTAATTGTAATGAAGTAATTTCCTGGTGAAATTAGCCCTCTTGTGTGGTCTTTGCTTCACCAATATAACTGACTTCGTCATATGTGGCATAGTGGCTGAAATGATGATAAACCCTAACGAAGGATGCAGGTATTGTGATCATTCACAGCAAATAATATAATGACGGAATCACCAAGGACAGAATTTATACCACGCCATTTTCAAGGCCGATATAAAACACCGAATTTTGTTCTCAAATTCTATTTCTATTCTAGAATTAAGATGAAGCCATAAATAATAAATTCTTTAAAATCTTTAGGTCTCCACACAAAAATCCTGATATATGTGTTATGCTGTGAATTTTTAATTGAACAGGCTTTATGCATCTGATTACTAATCAATCATGTAAAGATATTTAAGATATTCAGTTTAAGGGTCATGTTATCACTGTTTAGCTCTATATTTATGGAAATTATTATGAATAAAGAATGTCTCTATACTTAAATGGACTTATTTTCTTGATGTGCAGGCCGCAGATAATGTGTTACCTGGTATGGGTCACAATAGACATTACCACAGCTGTCGATCAAATAATTACTTATTTTCTACCATTTATTGATTGACCAGATCTCTTGCTGCAATGAAAATTCTTTGTTCACGCATACTTATATATACATCCACGCATACTTTCAGTGTTAAATTGCCTTTATTCAAACAACGTTTTTGTTGTCAAATTGTAATGCACTGACAAAATATGCCATGATGTTGAAAATTCACTTGTTTTTCATTGTGCGTGACACTTGTCATAGTTTTCACAATTAAAGGTGAAAAGAATGCATGCTCTCCGATGTATTATAGCATAAGGACAAGCGCTATGCTCTCCGATGTATTATAGCATAAGGACAAGCGCTGTTAAACTAATTAAACTATTTCTGCAGATGCCTTGTCGGCTAGCAACTGTAAGCTCCTCTCTCTAGTTAATGTGTGGAAAGGTCCATTAGAACCATACACCGTAGTCCCAAGTTTCCCTCGACTTAAACCACTTTGTCCACCAATTTTATCCTCAGTTCATATCAACACAGAATGCTATATTTATTGGAAAGAGAGATATCTTACCTTTGGGATTCTCATCTGAAAAGAATGCTATATGGCCAACTACCATTATCATATTTACCGTTAATTATTATGCTAGTGATTGGCTCAGTATAGCATACAAATTTAATGCAGAAATCCTTAAAATTTCAATGTTTCAGGTACCAAGAGTGGCAAAATTCATCTTTTCCACAAGCACCGTTTATATATCCATATCACATCTGACAGTCATGCCAGGATACTCAATTTTTTATGTTTACCCATACCATAGTATGGTAAACATAGTGTCGTTGTCCGGATTGACCACTCATCGTTAGTCCGTCTGTCCGTCCGTCTGTCTCGGTCTGTCTGTAGACACTTTACGCATTGTGCGATAACTGAAATATTTTCTATCTGATCGAAACCAAATTTTGTATATGAATTTCTCAGCACCAAATACAGATCGAGTTCGAATATGGGTTTGATCCGAGTTTTTTTTACGGAGTTATGGCCCTTTTTCAACTTAGAATTCATGCATGCTGCCATAACTCAAAACAAAATTATCTGACCGTAACCAAATTTGGTATGCGAGTTGCTCAGCCCAAAATACATATCGAGTTCGAATATGGGTTTGATCCGATATTTTTTAATGGAGTTATGGCCCTTTGACATAGAATACATGAATGCTTCGATAAATCAACAATTTTTCAACTGATAGGAACCAAATTTTGAATGTGAGTTTCTCAACTCAATATACAGATCGAGTTCGAATATGGGTTTGATCCAGTACTTTTTAATGGAGTTATGGCCCTTTGATTATTTTATTCATCGCTAAAATATATCAAAGATACACAGGTTGCACTGTCTAGATAGTATCTAATAAATCAGGTTCACAATGCTATGAAGTTGTCTTCTCACACCGAGATAGTATCCAGTTACAATGCCATGAAGTTGTCTCCCTCTCTCTTGTATTGAGTTAATTAACTGCTAGGAGATGTATTGGCCATATCAGATATACTTTATACTCTATAATGTATCTCTGGCCATATTATGAGATATCATAGACGGAATGTTTGTACTATTATATTTTATATGCATGGTTATTTATATTTCATCTTAAAGGCATAATCTGGGTTTCATTGTTTAATAGCATTACTATTGGAATTTTGTTGGTTGCATGGGAAGACAACTTTGGTTTTCAAACTTTTAAAAACTTGAGAGCTCTGTATCAGTCTATGAGAACAAAATAATTGTTCATAACACTTTTAGAACTGTAGGCCTAGTTTGTTTTATCTATATAGTATTGGAAAGCTTTTTCGACATTGATTTCAATTGATTACAAATGTGAATTGAAATATTAAAGGGGCACACCAGGTTTGATATATTTTTCCTGTACTCTGCATGAGATAAAACTTTTTATGTGTACCTATACCGTAGTATGATACACATAGTGTCAATTGACCACGCGTCTGGCTGTCTGTCTGTCCGTTCGTAGACACTTTAGGTATAATGCGATAACTCGAACATTTTCTATTTGATCGGAACCAAATTTTGTATATAGGTTTCTCATCCCAAAATACAGTTCGAGTTTGAATATGGGTTCGATCCGATTTATTTTAAATGAATTATGACCCTTCATCTTTTTTTTAAATTCGAAATTTTGATTTTTCATATTTTTTTAGATGGAATTTCCTCGCTCAATTTAACACGCAATAAATATTTAAAAACTTTTATAATAATAAATTTATTTAATTAAAAACAAAATTTGTCATTGACACGAAATTGTTTTAGTTGTATACCATTAATTAGGTGTTATGTCCTGTTTTGAAAATATGAAGATTTTATTGCAATAGTTGCATGTAATATAATGATATCAATAAATTGCCATGTGAACATCCAATATCCAGAGTATATGAGAGTACCTTTAATAGATGTCATTCCAAGCGAAATCTGTTATTAATTGAGTGATGACATATGTTACAGAGCTCTAGGGGGTGGTTGTATGAAGGTAAAGATGAACAACCTGCTGGCTGGATAATTGTTTATCCTATCCGTTAAATTGATTAATGGCTAAACGATTGGATCTCACACTCTAAATAATGGGGAGGCAATATTGCTCCTCGGAGGGGCAATATTTGCATCTCTTGAGGTGCACTATTTCACCTACTCTCCAAAAGGCTAACTTGCTTCTCCATTGGGGTGATAGGAGCCGAGGAACAATTTGTCCCTCATGTGACCCAAGTTACATCCCCGTCGAAGCACAATTTGTCACTCAGTGGGAGATATACGTAATCACTCAGGAGGGCAAAGACGACCCCCCCATGGAGAGGTTATAATTTACCCCTTTTGGGGAGATGGTGAAATAGTGCCCCTCCGGGAGGTAGTTTAGGCACCCCCCGAAGGAGGGTTCATATTTTACCTCCCGGAGAGGCAACCTTGCAGTTTTTGGAGAGCCACTCCGGGATGCACTTTAGCCAACCCCCCAAGGAGAGTTCATATTTTACCTCCCAGGAGAGGCACCCTTGCAGTTTTTGTAGAGCCACTCTGACACTCTTGGTGTGCAAATTTACGCACCCAGAGAGTCTGAGTAGCATCAGTTGAGCATTAGGATGTTCCCTCCCGGGGAGGCAACCTATCACTCAAGAGAGGTAACATGAACAATCTCGGGTGATGGCACTCTGACACTCTTGGTGTACAAAGTACCCCCCAAGAGTGACAGAGCACAAAGATGTTACCTCCATGGAGAAGAAAGGATGGTTGAGCCCATTCTAAGCCAAAAAGAACCTTTAAATTGATTTGCACATGTGGATCAAATAACAATGGAGAAAACAATTTAATTATTTATTTAAAAAATCCAAAAATAATAAAAACATAGTTCAGAGCATTTATGGTTTCAGCTTGATTTAATTACAACACCATGTTTCTTACCATGAATAATAAGAGAAATGAAGGTCTTTAATGTTCTCAGAAATGTTCACTAGATTTTGCAATAAAATTATTTATGCATCTATGCATGTTCATTGCATGGAATTTGTCCGCAATCCAGAACTGTGGTTATGAAATGGGATATTTGAGGTAATTTAACTCAATAAATTGATAACCATGTAACACTGGATATAACTACACAACATTGGCGATGAAAATCTTTGAAAAAAAAATGAAAAAAAAGAAGTCCATTTTGGGGGGTTTTTCTCCATTTTAAAGATATTCGTAAATAAATAGAAGAAAATCAATGAGTGGTTTGATACCTTTGGTACTAATGGGAGCTTGCACTAATGGGTCTATCGTTCATATGCAATTTGTCCCACGCCTTCTGTTAGAACTATAATAATAATATATTTGTTTGTGTGTTTTATCTTGTGGACTACACAGCGCTCTATAAATAATTCCAAAGAATATAGACATGTCCGAAATATTATTAAGTTTTAACCAATAAAAAACAGATGGAAGCACCCTTCAGACATTTCTGTCTTCAACCCAGTAAACATTGCGGGCATGGTAATATTAGTATCCCTCGTCACAACTGGGCGGAGCCACTCTCCCATATTACTTATTAAGAGCCTCGAGACACCAAGTGCATGGCATCAGAAATAGTATTATTGTCTCTTTCATACCATTTCAATCGAGCAGAATTGCCTCGGCTCATGCACCTGGCTAAGCCAAAAATCAATTTTTAATATAATTTTGACAATATGTAGTCCACTTGAAGCCAAACACACCCCTGATGTCGTTATATGCATCAAAGAAAATATCCATCACCTAATTAGTCAAAATTGCTAATAGAAAGTGAAAAAAATTTTGAAAGTCAATATCCGGCCATCAAATAGGCCCATAAGCTCGGCTCGACAAGTACATGTAAATTTTGTTAACAATATTGAGGCGTGTTACAAATTACAAACATAGTACCGGTAGTTACACTTAAAACAAAATTTATTGTTGCAACAAATCGTCAAATGCATCAAAACAATTTTCAGTCAAATAAACCGAAACATATTCACCTTTTTGCAATCAAATTATTACTTTATGCATCTATGTATGTTCATTGCATGGAATTTGTCCGCAATCCAGAACTTTGGTTATGAAATGGGATATTTGAGGTAATTTAACTCAATAAATTGATAACCATGTAACACTGGAAATAACTACACAACATTGGCGATGAAAATAGGGCCCTATGAATCTTTGTTCTTGACTCTTTGAAAAAAAAATGAAAGAAAAAAAAGAGTCCAGTTTGGGGGTTTTTTCTCCATTTTAAAGATATTCGTAAATAAATAAAAGAAAATCAATGAGTGGTTTGATACCTTTGGTACTAATGGGAGCTTGCACTAATGGGTCTATCGTTCATATGCAATTTGTCCCACGCCTTCTGTTAGAACTATAATAATAATATATTTGTTTGTGTGTTTTATCTTGTGGACTACACAGCGCTCTATAAATAATTCCAAAGAATATAGACATGTCCGAAATATTATTAAGTTTTAACCAATAAAAAACAGATGGAAGCGCCCTTCAGACATTTCTGTCTTCAACCCAGTAAACATTGCGGGCATGGTAATATTAGTATCCCTCGTCACAACTGGGCGGAGCCACTCTCCCATATTACTTATTAAGAGCCTTGAGACACCAAGTGCATGGCATCAGAAATAGTATTATTGTCTCTTTCATACCATTTCAATCGAGCAGAATTGCCTCGGCTCATGCACCTGGCTAAGCCAAAAATCAATTTTTAATATAATTTTGACAATATGTAGTCCACTTGAAGCCAAACACACCCCTGATGTCGTAATATGCATCAAAGAAAATATCCATCACCTAATTAGTCAAAATTGCTAACAGAAAGTGAACAAACTTTTGAAAGTCAATATCCGGCCATCAAATAGGCTCATAAGCTCGGCTCGACAAGTACATGTACATTTTGTTAACAATACTGAGGCGTGTTACAAATTACAAACATAGTAGTTACACTTAAAACAAAATTTATTGTTGCAACAAATCGTCAAATGCATCAAAACATTTTTCAGTCAAATAAACCGAAACATATTCACCTTTCCCATGTTCTCACTAGATTTTGCACACAAAAAAAAATACTTTGTGCATAATGTATGTTTCATTCCATGGAATTTGACGGTGAAAATAGGGTGTAATGAATCATGAATCCTTGTTCTTGACTTGTGTAATAAATTTTATTTGTTTAAACATGCCATTTTGGGCCGTTTTTCTCCATTTTGCAGATATTTCGCGGATAAATATAACAAAATCGAATGAGTGTTTGTCCCACGCCCCTTTTGTTATAATATTAATAATATAATTAAAGATGCTTGCAAATTACTATTTCCTTGGCTTCGGGGGTCAAAAATACATATTAGAGTCGAGGAACCCACCCAACAAAGTTCCGAATGATCAGATATTGATTTTTGAAATCTATTATTTTTCACCACTGATAATTTTTAGTGCCCCAGTAAAAGGTAGACGAGAAGTCTCTGACAAAATTGCGGATGAAGATGAATAACTCTAAAAACACCCCTCACCTGGCGTTATATGCAGTCAATATCAATCCCCTAATTAGTCAAAATTGATGACAGAAAGTTAGTACGTGTAAATACGTGTATAAACCGTACAAACATTAAATCGGAAGTTGCTTTCGAAAAGACGAAAAAAGCAATTTCGCTCTATCCACAACGTTGTTCAATGTAAATTACATCATGAAAAAGGAGGCAAATGAGAGACGATGAAATGGTTGTCTTGGATTGGGTGATGATCATCGTTGTCACCATGTTAGAGAATTTCCAGCTAGACACCCACTTTGATGTAAATATGCTGGTGATCTGGTTAACCTGTTGCTCAGAGCCCGGAATCGCAATATTAGGTGTTCCTGTTGAACTCATTCTCTGTAGTTCCAATGTAATTCCAAACATGTTCCTACCTGCAAATAATGGACAGAAGCGATAATATACAATTATACATTAATAAAAGAATTAGTGACACTGTAGCTCAGCTTGCGCATGAGGCATAATTCTTACAGAAGGAAATGGAATGATAAAGGGGGGGGGTGAAAATTTCCAGTATATATGTACCACCCTCTATTAACCAGATTCATATATCACACACAGATCTAGGCCATTTCCCGACCTGTTACAATAGGTTTGGGTGCCCAAAATTAATTATAACCAAACAGTAATAATCAAGGTTTGTCATGTTTTTGTACATCTATATCTATATTTGGTAAACCAAGCAAAAATACCATTGGAAGTCATAATCAGTGCCATCGTATTATCGCTGGAATAATTGATGATTATATTGATATCTGTTTGATTTATAAACCACAATGTTTTGTGCTTTCACATAATGTCATGTAAATTGAAGCCAACAAATAACTTCCAAATACTGGAAATAATGGCTGAACATACATGTATACATGATGTATGTAAAATAATCAAGAACTTTTGACATAAGACAAAGTAAATAACTCATTAAACATTGCCATTATCAATTATATTTGTCTTCCAGTTCTGCCAGCATGAAACAATTTTCGTCTACGTGAATTTATCGATTAAACATGGTATGTGGGTTCCATATAGTCATCACTGGTAGTATGATACATGTAGTGATGTACGCATACAATGTTATTAATATACCAATGTGTGTGCAAGGTGTGTGTGTGAGCTGTGTACGAATGTCGATCCCCCACCATTTCCGTCTATTCAATCGTTGTCAGATATTGTTCTGTATATAATAAATGTACTAATAAAATAAAAAAAAATAAAAAAACATTACAGATGGTCTATTCTTCCTGAATAAGTTGTATTATAGATTCCAGGAAATAAAATAATAAACATGTCAAAGAAACCTGTCAAGAAACGCTTCCATCAATAAATTTTGATTTCATATCAATATTTTCTTATATTAAATGGGACAATATTTCATTACTATTTTTAGAACAGACGTTCACAAAGTGTTCATGTGATGAACGTGGGGATTGAGTTCCCCTGCTTGTTAAATCAATAAATATCAATTGTTAAAAGCGTTCCCGAACAGTGGTCGTCGAGGAAGAGATAGTCCATCTTAAATGAAAATCCAAGTATACAGCTTTTAAAACTCCAAATTGTTGAAATTGTTTTGAAACATTACATGAGGAACTACTAGTCAGTCAGTATATAGTACAGAAAGGGCTAAATTGAAATGCTTTCATAAGTTTCATCAAGTATGACTATGAGGAGAATAATTATGTGTTTTGTAGTTGATAAATATATTCCTGAAAATCTCGATCATTATTCGAACTTAAAACCCACTTGCGCGTCTGCCTATTGTTGTCGCTTGAGTATTATCCAGACGAATGTCCTCCACCGAGGATGCCGAGGTGTTAGCTCGCCGAGGTGGTAATTAATTTGCGAGTCATTATAAGCTCAACTGTGCATAATCTGAATAATGACCACCTCGAAAAAGGAATAAACACTCCTGGTTAAGTGGATGAATAACATTTGACATGATAATCCTCCAGCGACATAAAAAGGGAAGAATTGACATTTATCCAATGTTAAAATTAAAATCGTTGTTATATTTGATGAATATTTGTACTAAAAGTGTCATAATTTGGAAAAATTACCACCATAGCGGATGTTTGGCGAGACATGTAATGTATACAACAATTGGAAAACTTGGGGTATACCAGTTGTATACTAGTATATACTTGCAGCCCAAATATAATTTTCCAGATTTGGTTTGGTTACAAGTGCAATTAGAAATTCCTAGTTGGACATACCCAAACGGAATCTACATTTCCATGTCAATATTTAAATATAACACGTTGATTACCAAGCAAAATAAAGTTTGTATACATTGAAATCTTATATTAGACCGATCATCGTGTATGATAAGAATTGCCAAACAACGCGGCCCCCACCTCCAGTCATACCATAGAAATAATTCATCGGTCTATTTCTAAATTAAACAAGAGATGGACTGTCGTCTGGTGCATACCCCCTCGTGGCATACCGTCTAGTGTGGGCACATCTATAACTTATGATGGCTATACTCAGACATATGGACCCAGAAATCAGCATTTTCATATTAACAAAGTCAATAGAACAAAAAACCAAAACAAACAGTTGAATGTGCCATTAAACGTCCTCATAGTGGTGAATAATATGAATATCCATACAAAATTTCATTGAGATCCGAGTAATACTGTTATGACATGAACAGACATCGGACGGACGTACAGACGGATGCACCAACGGACAGGTGCAAAACAGTATACCCACCTTTTTTTTTAAACAAGACAGTCAATGACTGTGGGTCGCTCACCAGACTATAAAGACTGAAAAGACTGGGACTCTGAAGACTACAAGAGTCAGTATGTGACTATCACTTAAGACAAGTAGTTCTAAACATAGACATAGCTGGAGGTTCTCTGTTGAGCAGGGTTCTTCAACTTGATATTTCTAATTGCACACCACTGACAAATCTCCAAACTCTTACCTTTTAAAGAAGACAACCATACCACAGTACTAAGTTCACAAAAATCATTTTGCATCCCTCTTAGGTTGAATTTCACAACTGGTACCAGTACTTCGGAAACGGGCCCACTCGCCCCAGGGCCCACTCACCCCAGTCGACCTGGGCCAGCTCGCCCCAAGGGATAATGTCTTATTTAAGTTGGTTTTCTTTTGGTTAATTATAGATTGTTGAATTTAATGTTTGTCACTGAATGTTGTTGAATATCATTAAATATACACACCTTCGAGATCATTATTTGTCTGCAAGTTATGCCGAAAGATACTCCATTCCTCGATCGAAAATGTGCTAGAGTCGAGCCACTGCCGTTGAACATAGTCGCAGAGGCTGCGAAGACTGGACCCTTCGTCGGTTTTCTGGCTCAATGCATCGAAGGTGTCGCGGATATGTTGTGATGGCAGGAACGGCAATGCGATTATCTGCCGAACAAAGTCTGTAAGCGGCCCTCCCGCTCGGTATGATGTCTGTAGTCCGACGTCGCCCACCTTCCTCAGAACAGCCTGGGACCAGTGGAAACAGCAACCTTTGATGGCAACTCCTGGGACAACCTCGCGAATTGACTGCCACAGCGCTGTTTCGAAGTCGAGCACTGCAGGATGGTCTAATCTGGTCATGACTTCTTTGAACATCTTCACGTAGTCGGAACGTGTCCGTCTTGACATAAAGACGAACACCAATGGAAACTGTTTCCTTTTTCCATCCTTCTGGACAAACGCATGGATGGACAGAAGTTGACTCGATCTCATGCTGAAAGGGGCTCCAAGAATCTGAAATGATAATAGTTTCAAAGAATAAATAAATTAAAATAAAAAATTTGAATTAAATTTTTTTTTTTTAAATTTGAATAAAATGTTTAATGAATTAAAATAATTTTGTTTTTAATTTGTAACAAATCTTTCCACGAAATCTTTATACATTTTATAATATAAATTGAGGATGGTGGTGGGTCATCATTGTTATTTATGAATTCGCTGGTTCGCGTTCAGACCAACTAGTGTGATATAGGATCATATAGGCCTACTGGCTATTAACTTGCCTAAAGTAATATAAATGTCGAAATTGATGAACATAACTCTGAAATATATCATAATATGAACTTAACAAATTAATATATCAATATAAATTAACTTATTTACAACTTTAATACAAATGTAATACCCGGGCCGACTCGCCCCGGAAAGGTGGGCCAGCTCGCCCCAAAAACTGCCTGGGGCGAGCTGGCCCTGGGGCGAGTGGGCCCGGATCCAGTACTTCAAGCTCTCTCTCTCTCTCAAACGTTTGAAAATTACTATTTAAAATTTGTGGCCAATTTGGTCCAACAGTTTAACCTGAAGTAGGAACATATGGACTGTTGGTATAAAAACATACATGTTGAAAATAAAACCAAACTATGAGAACAATTCTAACCTATTTTTTATGTGAACATCTAATCTACAACAAATGTTATACCAGGCATGAAATTTTCAACTGTTTAAATTTTGATCAAAGTAGGCGTCAAAACCCCACCACTCTACATTTCTTCCACATTGCCTCAAACATTGCCCCCATCCAGGCTGCCTAGAAATCAATATTATACCAGTACCAAACAGGATAGAGGAGATTTAATTCTCTTAGCTCTGCCCCTTAGAACAAATGTGAATCTCCATCTACTAGTATGAGATCCATTCATCTAGTATTATGATTTGAAATTGCAATCAAAGTGGATCACCCAGACGGGCCTGACCGCTATTGAACTGAGAAATGCAAAAACTGTTCTCAAACAACGTCATTGGGACGCACTACTCGTTGACATAAACACATCTGCTTCATCGAGGGCCCAATTTTATAGTTTTATTAAAACTGACTACGGTTACCCAAATTACTTGAAGATTTTGCCGTCTAATCTATCGATATACCTCTTGAAGCTCAGAACTGCAAATCATAAACTGCCTATAGAGTGCTCACGATGGAAGAAATCTCAGAATGATAATGACAATAGGATATGCACCATATGTGGAGAATATTTAGGAGACGAATACCATTTAGTTATTATATGCAGTCATTTGGATGAAATCAGAAAACAATATATCCCTGAGTACTTTTGGAAGAACCCTACGAGAGAGAAATTCCATGGTCTCCTATCTCTTCAAAATATAAGCCTCATAAAAAGACTATGCATATTCCTAAGGTGTGCCTTTAAGAAGGTGTCTTATACTATATAATCGAAATCAATTATTGTTATGGGTAAACACATGTAATTATCATACTTGTTAAGTTTATCGCCTATTATTGTGTAATCTAATTTAATTACTGCTGTGTATATGAAATGAACAATGATTAATGTGATATTCAAAGTTGTGTACATAGTGTATATATGTTTTGCTTGTTTCACTGTTATGTGACTTATGCAATAAATCAATCAATCAATCAATATACCCCCCCCCCCCCAAATATTCAATAGGATATGATTTCACCTGGATAAGTGGCGGTTAAGAAAATAATATTGGAACAGCCAAGTCTGAATTTGGTATGTTTGATCTTTGCAGAATGAGGTCCCCAAAAGGTGAATTTAATGACAATATTCCCCAAGGTGGAATATCATCAACGAATTCACCCTCTGGGGACCTCATTTCCTAAAAATAACCCCATTTGAACAAATCTGAAGTTCTGAACCCGGTCACCCAAGGCCTATCCATACCAAATACAAGAGATGGACTGTCGTCCGGTGCATACCCCCTCGTGGCATACCGCCTAGTGTGGGCACATCTATAACTTATGATGGCTATACTCAGACATATGGACCCAGAAATCAGCATTTTCATATAAACAAAGATGAATAACTATAGAACAAAAAACCAAAACAAACATTTGAATGTGCCATTAAATGTCCTCATAGTGGTGAACATACATACAAAATTTCATTGAGATCCGAGCATTACTGTTCAAGTTATGAGCTGAACAGACATCGGATGGATCAAACAGCCAACATTTCCAGATAAACAAAGATGAATTACTCTAGAATGAAAAGCAGAACAGAACAATGGAACCCCCTATTGAATGTCCTCATAGCAGTGAACATCTATACCAAATTCCATTGAGATCCCAGCACAACTGTTGAAGTTACGACATGAACAGACACCAGACGGACCAAAAAGCCAACATTTCCAGATGAACAAAGATGAATAACTCTAGAATGGAAAAGCGGAACAAAACGATGGAACCCTCTTTTTAATGTCCTCATAGTAGTGAACATCCATACCAAATCCCATTGAGATCCCAGTACAACTGTCGAAGTTACGACATGAACAGACACCAGACGAGCCAAAAAGCCAACATTTCCAGATGAACAAAGATGTATAACTCTAGAATGGAAAATCCGAACAAAACGATGGAACCCTCTATTGAATTCCCTCTTAGTAGTGAACATCCATACAAAATTTCATTGAGATCCGAGCACTACTGTTCAGGTTATGACATGAACAGACACCAGATGGACAAAAAATCCAACATTTCAAGATAAACAAAGATGAATAACTCTATAATGGAAAATCCGAACAAAACAATGGAACCCTCGATTTAATGTCCTCATAGTTGTGAACATCCACACCAAATTTGGTTGAGATCCCAGCACAACTGTTGAAGTTACGACATGAACAGACACCAGACGGACCAAAAAGCCATTATTTCCAGATAAACAAAGATGAATAACTCTAGAATGGAAAATCCAAACAAAACGATGGAACCCTCTATTTAATGTCCTCATAATAGTGAACATCCATACCTAATTTCATTGAGATCCGAGCACTACTGTTCAAGTTATGACACGAACAGACATCGGACGGACGTACGGACTCACGGACGGACGGACAGGTGCAAAACAGTATACCCCCCTTTTTTTTTTAAAAGGGGGTATAATAAGCTACATGTAATATAGGCTTAATGGTTCTTTAAAAGAAATTATTTTAAGATTTACTATAAGGCCATTAAAAAAAAATACCCGTGTTCTCAGGCAATTTTCCATAAAATATCAGACGAGGCAGGGAGGCTGTTTTTTTGTTTGTTTTTTTTTATAAATCTCAAAAAGATACCCCAAAATGACATATTTAAATGTTTAATTTTATATGAATCCATGATATATTTCCATTCATCTTGTTTATTTGTATACATGTATTATGTAGTGTTCTTTTACACATGTACCACTTTCAGTTATGGCTCATCCTCATTTTCTTTGTTAATAGTCAGGTTTATAGCTCATTAAATAGCCTACTAATAAAAGGTCACCAACTGACCATCACTGGGGTCTGAATTTTACATTCAATTGTGTCATTTACAATTCTAAGTTAACCCATGCATGGTCTTTCCTCCACCACTATAATTGTCAGCATTGCGATAAAATGCCCCCCCCCCCCCACAAATATTCATGCTATTAATTAACTTGTCTTACCACTACCAACAGTGATTTCACACAGTTGTCCATTGATAGTGTGTTATCAAAACAATTACCACATTTATTGATCCAAACTGGAAACATATATCACACCTGAGTTGCTTGCTGACAGCTGTGAAAACAATGTTAGGTGTCTTCAACTGTGAGACTGACAGTTGAGATTATCACACCTTACAATGAAGATTACAACTTATATACATCTCAAAATGTATCAGTTCACCACTCCCTGTGTTTGGTAAAAGATCTTTTGAAAACAAATTCAATTGTGCAGCATATTCAAATCTGAACCGGACTTCGAGCGGTATAAATGAGCGTGCACTTTTAGGATTTCGTTTCGTTTTGGTTATTGTTGGCATTTTTAAACAACCATTGATAAAAATAAATACGAAAATAATTGCTGCCATTCTACCATAACAATGCTATTAAATATTGCCATTCTCTCAATTGTGTTTGGGTGTTATTCATAGTTATCAGGGTGATGATGTGAACACAAAGACTCCATATCTGAACCATTATTTCATAATTTTAATTTACACATTACATCTCTCCTATTTTCGTTGTATAGCGTCGATATCAATTTAAACTTTGTAACACCAACTTTGCCTTATTTTTGTGGCAGGGAGAACTGACTTTACCCTTAAAATATAGTCTGAGCTGGTCCCTGCTTCAATTATACTTCGATATCTTAAGTGAAAGGGTGTATTTATTATGAAATGAAACCTGAGGTGAATGAAATTATCGGATAGACAAGTAACCGGTGCATAAATATATTGTACCGGGAAAATAAAAAATTTTGATGCGGCGACATTTTCGAGACGCGGGCGGTGCTTGAGAACACGGGAATTTTATTTTATTGGCCTAAGGGAAAGAGTTATGGCCCTAGCTTTGCACCTATTTGATCTGATGAACTTATTTGAACAAACCTGATCGTTAGTCACCTATGGAACATGCACGCGGTTGAGAAAATAATATTGGAACAGCCAAGTCTGTATTTGGTATGTTTGATCTTTGCAGAATGAGGTCCCCAAAAGGTGAATTTAATGACACTATTCCCCAAGGTGGAATATCATCAACGAATTCACCCTCTGGGGACCTCATTTCCTAAAAATTACCCCATTTAAGATTTACTATGGAGGGAAAGAGTTATGGCCCTAGCTTTGCACCTATTTGATCTGATGAACTTATTTGAAAAAACCTGATCGTGAGTCAGATAGGGAACATGCACGCGGTTAAGAAAATAATATTGGAACAGCCAAGTCTGTATTTGGTATGTTTGATCTTTGCAGAATGAGGTCCCCAAAAGGTGAATTTAATGACACTATTCCCCAAGGTGGAATATCATCAACAAATTCACCCTCTGGGGACCTCATTTCCTAAAAATGACCCCATTTAAGATTTACTATGGAGGGAAAGAGTTATGGCCCTAGCTTTGCACCTATTTGATCTGATGAACTTATTTGAACAAACCTGATTGTGAACACCTAGGGAACATGCACACTGAGATATATAAACATATTTGGTCGTTAATATGGAGAAGAAAACAAATGTTGATAGATGGATGGATAGACATCCCAGCAGACTGACGGATGGAAAGACCGCCTGACAGAAGACAAATTCAAGCCAATATACACCCCCAATGTTTCTTTAAAAAATCAGGGTATGATTTCATCGGTATGAGTGAGCCTGGTTAAGAAAATAATATGCCAGCCAAGTCTGAATATAGTGTGTCCGACATTTGCAGAATGAGGTCCCCAAAAGGTGAATTTAATGACAATATTCTGCAAGGCGGGCTAGCATCACCAGATTCATCATCTGGCCTCACCAGCCATGGGCAACCTATGAACAATTGAAGTTCTACAGTTGAAGTTGGTAATGCACACCCATTGAGCACCTCAATTATGCATTTAATCTTCTGCCAATTAGGGGGACATAGAAACTGAACAGAAGGGAACAAGTCAAAATTTTTAAATTTCAATTTGATACTTAAGATACTTTGATGATGCCTAAGCAGAATTAAGTCCATGGAGGGTGTATTTGGTGATGCTAGCATGCTGTACAGGGTAGCAACACTAAATTCACCCTCTGGGAACCTCATTCTGCAAATGTCAGACACACTAAATTCAGAGAGTGTGTTTAAAATTGCTAGCAGTTACAATGTTTACACAAGCTGCTAGTAGACATTTTATTCTAATCTTGATTAATGACCTGTTTCTCTCTCCATCTATCCACAAAGATATATCCACAACTTTAATAGAACAGGTATTAAGTGGAAGCTGGAGATTTGGGAGGAATGTTGGTTGGGTGCAGTTAACTGCAGGGTGGGGTGGGGAATGGGGTGGATCTGGGCTATGTGGCCTCAGATGGGTAAAGAATTATTTCCGTAATTTTTTTTATGAGTTATGTCACTGGCTCCACCCACATTCGACCCAGTGACCTCATTTGAACAAATCTGAATAACAGTCCCCCAAGGACACTTTGTACCAAATATGAACCCATTCGGCACAATAATATTTGAGAAGAAGTCGTTGTAAGAATTACAGAGTTATGGCCCTGGCTTCAAAACTATTTGACCCAGTGTCCTCATTGAACAAATCTGAATGAGATTCACATAGGGCACATCCACACCAAATATGAACCCATTTCGTCCAATGAAATCAGAGAAGAAGATGTTCAAAGAATTGTTGACAGACGGACAGATGGGCGGACGGACGACGGATGAGGAGTGATGACTATAGCTCCACCAGAGACTTCGTCTCAGGTGAGCTAAAAAGGGGGTATAATTAAGGTCAACTAAAAGTAAGTTCTACGAATAATAGAATGGATGTGAAGAATGATAATTATTTCAATGTGAGTAATCTACTCTAAAATAACAACTAACATGGATGGGCAAAACAGAAAAAACAAGAGGTGTGCACTCGCGTGCTAGGCTGCTAGCATACCCCCACTGTGGCAAATTCAACCCGCATTATCCGTATACCTAACATTTCCTATGGGAACTACTCGTCAATGAGTATTTTTAGTATAGAAAGAGTTGAAGTGGTAAATTATGATAATTAATACTTACCGAATGAAAACTCAACAACGAATCTCCACAATCCTTTAACAATGGTCTGAACAACTTCTAATGCATAAAGCTTCAACTTAGGGAGAATTAATTGGTAGTATGAATACAGCACCTGTGTCTGGAAATAACAAATGTCAAAGATTACACTCTCATCAAAATGACTCCCTTCAATTGACACCATACGATTACTACTCTATTATTTTACTATTCCCCACTATAAATTGAAAATACCCAATCCTGATTGAATGAGCATCAGTTTGCCATCTTGACACAGATTCAAGTCAATTACATGTAATTTGACTGCTGACTATTCAGAAAAAATTGATGGCTCCCATCCAGAGGTCACCCCGAAGGTCCATATGAAGTTTGGTGATGATCGGATGAGGGATGTGGCCAGCAGGGTGTGCCAAGGATTTAGACATGCAAAGAGTAAAATCCAAGATGGCTGCCGGTGGCTATGTTTTCCATCGAAAATCACTAAAATTAGATAGCTCCCATCTAGAGATGATCCTAAATATGCATGTAAATTTAAAATAAAAATTGCGAGCTGCAGGGTGTGCCGATGGATTCAAATTTTAAATTAAAAATGCCTGCCGGCTAGAGCTGGGCGGTATTTCAATATATTGACTATAGTCGGTTTGGAAAAGAAAAACCGTATTGAAACAGTGTGTACAATAAAAATTCAATATATCATAACCGCAATTTTATCACCTCAAAAGACGGTTTCAAATTACAATCCAATACTGAATTGAATACTTTAGCGGACAGCTGATTGAAAGCAGCCTTTATCGGTCGCTCCCATGTTATGTCTCTGTTGTATTCAATTGTAACCAATGATGCAATGGTTGTATTTTGGGCTGAAGTAGAGCAATGGAGTATCTTCTTCTAAATTCAACCTGATAGCGGTGGAACGTCACAAGCTATACTTCGTCCAAACTTTTCAACTCACAACTCGGCGGTATTTGTCATTCAATTTTTTCTAAAAATTTGACTGACAAATCCGTGAAATTCATTCAACTAGCCCGCCATTGAGTATTTGCAGATGCAGAATATGACCTGCAGGTGTTGGCCGAAGTATATCACTTGGGACGTTACCTCGCTACCATCAACCCCAATTTTAAATATAGTTGAGCTGCATTGTCTCCCTTCCATTTCACCTGGCTATTATTATTTCATTATTATGATAATACATGAATAAAGTTCTCCCCCTTAACTAAATCCCGTGTTCAAAAGTTAATTAAAAATGTTCCGTAATTCATTGTGTGTGATAGACTGCAGACAGCCCAGAATGAACCATATTGGCCCAATTCTACTAGGTCCTCAACCTATGAGCACGTGCTGTGATGTCACGGGAATGTGAATCGCGTGCTGAAATGTAAACAATGGAGTGATCAGGAATTCAGGATAACGAGAGCCTGTAATTCACTCAATGTTGTTGCGTATTCCAGAATGCAGGAACTTTATATAATGGACTCATGTCATTCTGAGAATAGTTTATCATTTAATGCCTGGCGATAGTGTGTAGAATTTTAATCCCTAATAACGGAAACCCGGAGTGTTATATCTCTCGTTTAAAATTTGATTTTACGTGATATTTTTCAATAGTAAAATAATATTCAATAAAACCGTATATCGTGGTGTTATTTTGGAAAAATCGCAGTTTTTAATAAACGTCAATACCGCCCAACCGTACTGTGGGCAGCCATGTTTTTTTAACAATATTTGGAAATGTCACCCCAAAGATACATATGAAGTCTGATGATCGGGTGAGCGATGTGGAATGTAGGGTGAGCCAAAGGAAATTGCAGACGGATGCAGACAGACGACAGACAGGAACCCATGGCAATAGCTCAAACTTTATAAAGTTTCAATGACTGTAGCTCAACTTGCGGAGGCATTAATAATTCTATGCTGAGCTGTCAATAGAATGCAGACGGCCACCTGTTTTAAAAATATTTCTGAAAAATTTGACAAACCCCCATCTGGATCACCCCGAAGTACCATACTCTCAGGTGCCTAATTATAGTGTCAACACGTTTATTAATTTTGGAGAAAATTACCAATGATCACTATTATTAATTTCAGCCTAAATCCCCATCCATCACTATAATTAGGCCATCACAATTATTAGGTACCTGAGAGTATGAAGATATGAAGTTTGGAAGAGTATGTGGCATGTTGGGTGTGCTGAAGAATTTAGTCATGAAAAGAGTAAAATCCAAGATGGCCACTGGTGACCATATTTTTAAACAAATTTCAGAAGCTATCATTGGCTCCCATCTAGAGATAATGCCGAAAACCTCATGATGTTTGGTGCAAAATATCTCAAATTGAAGTACAACTATGATCAATTTATAATCAGTCACCGATCTGCATTATTTACTCCGGCAGTCAGTGTTTTTATAATGGCGGTGACATACTGATATGCCTTGTTCAACCTGAGGTTGCGATCTTTATTTATTAGGATCTATCACTCGTAATACATGTACAGTACCAGTACATTCTGTAAAATGCCCATTCACCCCAATTGTGTCCCGTTATACCATATACTTTGTGCTGCCATGGCCATATATTCAGAATATGATCTTATGGTTGTTTGCACACAAAAAAAACAATAAACAAATTTATTTCTGCTTATATCAATGTTACCAGAAACAACAAAATTTCATTTTAGGCCTACCGGTACATGTACATATGTAGCTATACTTACAGCGCCTGTGGTGTCAAATGTCCACTGTTCGGCAATTTGGGCCATGATTGTCATTGCATTATCATCTTTTATGCTTTCAAGTCAATATTAAACCTGCAGTTGCCACCTTACATGTATCTCTTTGAATTTTACTCAGCCTCAAAACTTCTGCTTCATCCTTTGAAGATCATACATGTACCTTAAGGGAAGGAAAGAATGAAAGAATTAGATAATTTTTTCACGCAAATGAGGTGCGGTCAATGCTCTTAGCCCGTTTATATATACATGTAACTATGGGTATATACCAGATATAACCATACAAAAAAAACGCCATACTTTTTATAGTGTACCAGTATTTATACATGGTGTATGTGCCTGTGGTTGGCCGTAATCTAATGTCTGGTGTTATTGTTTTGAAGGGTTATCATGTTCGACTGGTATTTTGTCTGGACAGATTTTTTTTTTAAACTTTGTCTGAAATACATGTAGAAGCTGGTAGAAGGACTTTTTATACTGGAATGTGCGCAACAGGAGTTTGGGGAAATTACATGTAGAGTGTAGCCCCACCCTGAACCCTCCCCGTGAACAGCCCTTTTAATTCAGATTGTTTGGCTTCGGCAATCTGCTACGGCAACCCTTTATCGTGGCCCAGCTTGCTTCAGCAAATGGCTTCGGCATTGTCGATTGCCGTAGCCAATTATCAGGGCTGCGTGAACCAACCCTGTTTTCCAACACAATCTAATATCAACGATTTCTTATCTTCAGTGAATGCAAGACTGTGCCAAAAGGGGACGTGTCGACATGGGGTGGTTATGTAGGGGTTTTACCTCCCCCCAACTGTAGTCAAACGTGATGCAACATTTAGTTGGAAACTTTATACCAAAATTAGGTTGAAATTGTGGTCAACTAGTTTGATTTTCCAACAGTTTATTAGTGACATCTGTTGATTTTAAACCACCATTTGCAAAGTTTTGTACTGAAATGGCCATCAGTTGGCAATTTTCCAACATTACAGTGGGTATCAGGTTGGAGATTTCCCCAATTCGAAATCTTGAGGCCAGTCTAGATGCTAGGAATATCCAATTTTCAAGTTCAGATACCATCATCCAACCCGTGTGTCCTGTCCGTTCCCAGTGGACAGCCAACACTGATAGTTATTTTTTTTCAAACAAAATAAATTGGGCGGCAAATTTTCCTGGCATTATTATAGATCACCATTCGATGGTACGTGTTTGGAATTTTCAGTTTCAGATCTAAATGAATTCTCATCCTGGTCTGATCCATCCTTTTCATCATGCATGACTAGTGGCCACAAGACTACTGATCCATTTAGAATATGCTGCCATCTAGTAGTCTGTGAGGGAACAGATGGGGAAAAATCAAGCCCCCATTGGGTGCAAATTGAATTATGCAAACTTGTTTAGTGTGGTTCAAGGGGAGGGTTTGCAGTTATAAATTCCAAGGTGCATACCCTTCCCACCCACACAAACCATCTAGCCACTTTCCAAGTGCCAAATATCCCAGACTCACTTAGTTTTTGGTATATTTGTTCTATCTGAGAATACACTACACCAGTTGCCAAATATGGCCCATAATCTGAATAAAAACAATTCAGACCTTGCAACAATTGTGTTGTAGAAATGATCGTAAAAAAAAAAAACGCAACATCAAAATACACAGGGCAAGGCTTATCGATTCAAACTGTGAAGTGTGTTTTTGTGTATTTCTCGTATTTTCCCTTGGTTGTATATCAACAGGCTATCAGTGTCCCATCGCTAATGTCTACAATTGTCTCAGTCTTATAACCCTTCCTGAGGTTCTTGAAAGCGTCTTTACCGTTATCATGTGTTGTCTTTACTGTGATAAACATGCATAATGGTGAAGATGACTGGAATAATGGTAAAGACAACAAGCAGTCGCAGACGGCAATATCCCCTGCCGATTGCCGTAGCCAATTATGAGGGCTGAATGTTCTATATCCATTTTTATTTTTTTGTGGGAAACTTTTCATTGTATCACAGGAAACGAAAAACTAATATAATTTTATTTCATTGCTTTAAATGTCAGTATTATTCTTGTAATTCTTTGACAGGTGTTTGGAGATAGAACACTTTACTCAACAATTTAGCTTTTTCCGTGAGTGATAAAGTGGTTTTTAGGATTTTAAATCATTCCAACACTTTACTCAACAATTTAGCTTTTTCTGTGAGTGCTAAAGTGGTTTTTAGGTTTTTAAATCATTCCAAAGTACAAAACTCGCATAATATGTCATTTTCAGTGCTATATTAACCTAAGAATTTAGCTGGAATTAAGATTTTCATATATAAGAGTACGAAAGCACCATTTCTAGTCAGGCATATTAACGGCCACCAATATATAAGAGTACGAAAGCACCATTTCTAGTCAGGCATATTAACGGCCACCAGTTCCCATTGCTTACCATTGTCAGTTGTAGATAGAACATTATAGCACTAAAATTTACACAATCATGTGGTACAAAATAAACCAATGCATTGGACCACAGTGGAGATAGAACACTACAGCACTGACACAAAAACTAATTCGGAATATGGAACATATTTGCATAGCCTCTTATTCATATCTGGTATATGCTATACTCAATATCTTGTGTTTTTCAGACAGAAAATGCCACGCCGAATCGACGGTACAGTTACCTTTATTTCCCCCCAAAATGGATATAGAACATTTTAGCACCGAGGCGACAAATCCTGGTCATGTGAACTCACAATATACCAAAAATCTTTGAAATCCGTTGACATTTGTGGAAATGAGCCCTGTGACGTCGTCCATTTGCACACAAATTTTTTTTTTAAAGTCCAATAACTCCGTTTAAAATATCGGACCGGACCTGGTTTGCGAACTCGTTCTAGATACTGGTCAAGTGTACTCATACACCAAATATCTTTGAAATGCAATTACTCTGGATGGCGAAATCATTTGCGTTAAGTTTCTATGGAGTGGTACGATCAATTTCTTTGAATTTTTTCGGTGATGTTAATGGAATGCTACAAATGTACATTCCCCATGTTGGCATATAAGCGGGTAGGGTTCTCTATTCCGAAGGTTCATTATTCCGAAGGTTCGCTATTCCGAAGGTTCATTATTCCAAAGGTTCGCTATTCCGAAGGTTTTCTATTCTGGGCGTATTTAACCAGAAATGAATGAAAATTTGCACCCCCACCACAAAAACACGCGAGGAATGAAAAATACTATTACGCTAGTATTCACATATAGTACATTTATACACCCACTTCTGATTCCCAAATTGTCCCAGATTTCGGTTATTAATAGCAAGAAGACAGTATCGGTTTATCGTTTAATATGGAAAGTTGAAAACACCATGATTGAAATAAACTACATGTAAGAGACATAGTTTTTCCGAACTGGTAATTTGAAAGAAACATCAACATTAAATGCCCACTTAATTTTCGAACCCCCAGATCACATATATAACATATATGCCAGTATATATACCATTGGAAATAGGAAGCTCTCAAACACTGTATTATCAGCTTATGCGATGTAATAAACTGTGAACCTGTTGTTTTTGTTGAGTTAACGACGTGTTTTTGTGCTTTTAAAGGTTCATCTGGTTTTGTTGTGCAAAGTGTATTATTTTCAATGGAGGGGGAATAACTCTATATTTTATAGATAGTGTTATTCCCCTTCAATTGAAAATACATTAGGTTGAATTATGTTGCATTCTGGGAGCCATAACGGGGGGGGGGGGGGGGGGGGGGGGGTCTTTTATGATTTAAGCCGTTTTCTATTTCTCTATGGACATCTTCTGATACAGACGTTTAAAATTCAATACAAATTCACAATTGCAGTTTGGTTCATCTCATACCCGTCTATTCAACGACATTCTGCTACGCATTATTCATTAAGAGTTATAGCCCCACTGTTTTAATCCGCCTTTAGCTGGCGTATTCTTGCCTCTAAGATTATTGAGAAATAACGTGATACGTGATGACATTGAATCGTATGGAAACATAGCAATTACAAGTGTGGGCTGCCTGACGTGAATATGTGTTGTTTTGGGAAATAACGTCATACGTAATGACATTTAATCTCAAGGAAACCCGCGAAGAAAAAAGTCACATTTATTGTTCAATGTTTTAAGTTTATTTCCTTCATAAAAAGTGTCTTCGTGATAAAGAACCCTCTCAATACTTTAGAATATAGAATTAACCTTTAAAATAACAAAAATCTTCGGAATAGCGAACCTTCGGAATAGCGAACCTTCGGAATAGCGAACCTTCGGAATAGTGAACCTTCGGAATAGCGAACCTTCGGAATAGAGACATGTTCCCCATATAAGCCTAAGAACTTAACTTATAACTTTGTCGCACTCGAACAAGTCCATAATATGTCTTTAACTATTAAGAATGCCTTTTCGGATACATCAGTTGCAGAATGGAATATACCTAGGCCAAAGCGAAAAATAGGCATGTTTCCACTCCCCCGCCGCCCCACCTCAAAACCCCCGACGAAACTCACTTTATTTATTTTCCAAATCCGAAAAATAAAATACGATGTATTTACTATTTCCACGTGAATTAATACTACACTATTTATATTGTTATATATAGACCTCTCACATAAACAAGCATACTAAAATGGTCTCCTTATTTGGTTATTAAATCGACCCACTGACAATAAAATTCCGTGTTGTGACCGATATAGCAACAGATTGTAAACAAAAACAAACGCGCACGTGGTTTTCAGACACACTGTAAAATGAAGCTCCATGGCGGCATTAGGGTGATGAGTTTATGACCGCATTATTAATGTACGTCAACTAACGACATGCCCAAATATACCGGCAAAATAATTCAACACAATATTTACGCGAACGCAATCGCAAAGAATACATCTGTCCCAAAACTTCCAACGGTGTCTGAAAAGAACGGACTGTAACAACCGGATGATATAGGCCTACGGTAATTTACCGAACGGAAGCGGAGTGTATATTTACCGGAAGATCTAAAACAATTTTGCCAACATGCGGGAAATAGTGTCAACATGTCGTCCCAAACAAGTGCCAGCAGCGTGTTGGCACTTAAGTTTTTTTAATGCATACACTGGCGCAAGGCAGAAACAAAATGACAAAGGTTCCCCACTGCAACACCTTTTTTCAAGTCTATGAAAAGAATCACCCCAAAGACCTTGACGCCCAATTATGTGGAAAGTTATACTACACTGTTGTAAATATTGAAACTAGTTGTTTTATTGAATATTAATGAACATATGTACAATTTGCACATGTAGATTAAATACAAGGCACTGAAATTCAGTACATACATTGTTAGCCTCACAATAAGTTCATAAATGACATAATTATTAGAAAGATAGCACAAATATGATATTTGAATTTCCCCGCGAAAAAATAAAGTAAAAAAAAAAAAAAAAGTCAAAAGCCACCTGTTTTTTTTATGGATGGGAGTGGAAACACACCTATTTTTCGCTTTGGCCTGAGGTTAACAGTTAGCAGCTGCAAGCCATATCTGGCATGTTAGAAGCAAACTCCAATCCTTCATTTCTCCAGGCAAAGTCAGCCTAAAACGGTAATAAATGTACATGTTGATGTATTCAGTTTACTACCAAATTATTTCTTTCTTCTTTTATATATACAATATTCTTTACCCATAATAAAACCACATATCCATGTTTCATAACTTGAAAATAAATTTGATAAAAAAACTAAAACAGTTTAATGAAAAGAAATGCAAAACGAAAACAATAAGATGAAAGAGAAAAATATTCCAATGGATGGGGATGGGGGGGGGGGGGGGGGGGGGGGGGGGGTGGAAATCCAGAATAGTGTTGTAAATTATTAAATGATCACCCAAGACAATGTGCATGTACTGGTCCCATAAACACCTTGCTCATAATTTTGGCTATAATTTCTGGTATTTGCCATGGAATTGCTGGCTCTCATAATAAAAAGATGTATAATCAGAACTAACGCTCGCAAATTAATATTTCTTAGGCTTTAGGGTAAAAAATATTTGATTCAAGTCCCGAACCCACCCATCAAAGGTCAGAGTGATCAGATACAAATTTTTGAAATCTATTATTTTTCACCATCAGTACTTTTAAGCGGCCTGGGTAAAAAGTTGACGAGAAGACGGGCCCCGAATCAAATTGCAGATGAGGATGGATAACTCTTAACATCCAAGTGGCTTTTGTGTGTCAGATATTTGACAAACCGGCCAAATTTTGTTGAACAAAATGGTTAGCATTATTTTTGGGCAATTAATCGATTCGATAACTGAAGTGGCATTCAAAAAAAGTTGTTGTTGTTGTTGTTGAATCCATCAAATCGGAATTGGTACCTTTAATAAAGCTGAAGGTGTCATTAATTGTCACTACATTTTGGTGCATTGGGTACCCAGGCGAAAAAAAAACTAAAGAAGAAATAATTTTACCAGATGCTAAACAACTTGTTAACTTGTGAAAAGATCTCTACTTGATCGAAGTGTGAATCAAAGGTATTCAATTCTGACATCATGACTAAAAAAGATATATTCGTTATATGCCTTGATCGATAAGATTGCTATCATAATGAATAACCCTTTCATGATGGGAGCTGCGCTGACACAGTATGAAAGACCCTGTGTCATAGGGAGCCTCGCATATACATGTATCATAGAACGTATTGGCTCAAGTTAAATACTGTTAGTCATTGTATTCCTTTATATATGTGACGCAAAGGGTTTTCACAAAATTTCAAGAAACTCCAGTCATGAAAGGGTTAAGTGGGAAGTAATGACTCGAAACCCTGATTTTGTTTTAATATATTTGACTTTAGCTGGTATGATTCTGCTAATGGCTCTTTCCACATCTGTTTTTAACTTTTCTGTGCATTTTAAAGATGTATAATCTGATTAAGCACCCCCTCATTTACTATTTATTTGAATTCGGGGGTAAAAGCTATTTAATTTGAGTTGAGGAACCCACCTATCATAGCCCAGAATTATTAGATATCAATTATTTAAGGCTATTAATTTTTACCATCAAGACTTATTGGTGGCTCTTTGAACAGTCAATGAGCGACAGTATTGGGACCAAATGGCGGATGAAGATGGATAACTCTAAAATCAAGAGGCTTTGTGTTGATAATAAGGCCAAATTTCGTCGAACGACGTACTGATATTAAATAAAATAACATATTTCGGCCAATTTCATACTATAGTTGACAGTGGTTAGCATTATTTTTGGGGAATATAAATAGACCAGCACATTAGGTTTCACTTCTCTTGAGTGCCTAATAAACATACATGTACGATTATTAAAATCGAGGTAAAATTCCCACCTGTATTATCGTTATTTGGTCCTATACATTTATTAAATTAACCAAAAGAAATAATTCACCAATCTTAAATTGTGTTATTCATAGATCTATAAATGAACTCTGATTGTTGACAGTGATCAGCACACTGTAGATTCACAGACCTGGCAATCCATCAAAACTATTTCTGTCACATAGCATCAGTAAACCAGTCAGATGGTGCGTTTTGTTGGGATGTATGGTACTAATATTTCCAGTCTGTACGCTTATTCCACCCTGTACTATTATTCAGTTACGCGACATTTTCCAACCTGTACTATTATTCCACCCTGTACTTTTATTAGGCACTCAAGAGTAGGGAAAGAAAATCGAGGAAAGCTAATTTTTTTCATTGATCAATAATCACATGTTTAAGAACAACATGGTGAAAGTCCCCTAAAATCAGAGTTGAGCTTTTTTGAGATATCTTGATTTTTAGGAGTGGTTCAAATTCTGAAGCGAATGCAGTCATGTATAGATCAATTAGTTCCCAATTCTTACTACATTGAGATATACACAAACAATGCTTAGTCATGAACCATATAAGTAGAATGTATCTCCCAAAATGGCCAAAATAGAATGGAAATTACATTTTGTGCAAATCGAATAGCTAGTCCCATAAGAGTGACAACACGCTCAAAATGTGTGAGGAACAATGATTGTGAAGTATAAGAGAAACATTATATCAGGGATTTACGAGTTCTCTCTAATACATGTATAGTAATATATCTCGCGAGAGCCGAGAGATATAGCAAAAAGCAAGTTCTCTCATACAATGGTTCAGTAAATCTGGACTTTTTGGGCGTAAAAAAACGGAGAATAAAGCAATTTTGTCTGAACTATTTATCTTAAATCTTGTGATATATGTGTATACTAAACGGTAAAATGAAATTTAATAGCGACAAATTGATTCTGTGACCTTTCCCAGAAGCAGAAATATGTGGGCAATTCCATGTGACTGACATTACATTCAAAGAACTTTTTCCAGATTCAATGTGATGAATAGAGCAACATTTATAAATATATAATCTTATGACAAAATGGCATCGTTCAATGTCAGCGTGACTGACATTACATGAAAATATCAAGGCTCAGTGCCAAAGTTCTTGTTTTCAAATTAAATTTGTCTTAAATTTACTGAAACTCATATGATTTTCTTTGTTAATTTTTCGTGGTAGATATTTCAAGATAATGTAAAAGCTAAATTTAAGCTTAGAACAAACATGAAATATTTTTTGTTGTCCAAATGCGTGACTGACATTAATACACTAATTTCGTGTCAGACATTACACTAATTTCGTGACTGACATTACGCTATGAAATATATCAAATATTTCCCCAACAGTTTCCGATCCAAATGAGTAATTATTGCCCTACCAACCAGATTTTATGGGGTTTAAAGGTACTCAATCCGATACAACTCATCTCAATTACTATTTCAATGGCTTCGGGCAGTTCGGGGGTCAAAAATATTTGATTCGAGTCGAGGAAGTCACCCATGAAAGCTCAGATTTGTTAGATATCGATTTTAGAAATCTATTATTTTTCATTATCGGGAATACTTTCTGTCCCAGAACGCAGTCAAAATTGCGTTATTATCACCACTTGATATTAGAGTTATCCATCCTTGTCTGTTTGAATAGTGTTTGTGCACACGTCTCGAGCAAGTTACGAATTTGACGGCAATTATTAGTACTCATCTCGAGAAATAATTAACAAATATCAAAAATCAATATCTAATAACTCTGAGCTTTGTTTGATGGGTTCCTCACCTCGAATCAAATATTTTTTACCCCCAAAGCCAAAGAAATAGTAATATAGGACCCTCTGATCGGATTGTTGTTGTTGGAATCTGTTGAGATGGGGACCCTCTGTTCGGATTGAGTACCTTTAAATGCAATTAATATATTTTATTACCATATACATGTACAGTAGTGATGCGGACCGGACCGGACCACCGCCAAGGCGGTCCAGTCCGGTCTGTCCAGGCCATTTCGGTCTGGTACACATGCCTGGACCGGTCCAAAACGGTCCGGTCCACCTATAATAGGCTATATGTTAATTAATTCTCTGTTTTCTCAAAGTTTTTACTCTGTATAGTACAAACTATAAGGCTACTGAGTTCAGTACATTGCAATGAGTCCATATATGTTAAAACTTGCATTGTTTGCCGATTGTATGCATTATTGTCTGTCTCTGGTGGGATATACTGGGAACGATGCACGATAATAGTATTTCTAGAAATGCGAACATGCACTAATTAAATGTATTGGACAGATATATAGCTAGGGCCAGAATGTGTTATAACCAGAATGTGTTATAGCACTCAACTGATCGTATGCATTATTCGTATCATACCTATTGTCCCCCGAAAAAATTATTTTTGGGGGACTATAGAAACGGGGTCTCTCCGCCCGTCCGTCCGTCAAACTTTTGAGTACCTTCATGGTGTAATCATCTCCTCCTACAGATTTCATCCCAGAGATTTGAAACTTCAGAATATTGTTGCCCATATATTGAAGATGTGCAACATGTATATAGTTGATGGAAAAATTATTTTTTGACGGAGTTATTAACCCTTTTTGACTTAGAAAATTTCAATATCTTTTATAATTTTCTGTATGAGGGTACCTTCGTGGTGTAATCAACTCCTCCTACAGTTTTGATCAAAGATATTTGAAACTTCAGAGTATTGTTACCCACATATTGAAAATGTTCAACATGTATATATAGATGATGGAAAAATTATTTTTTTATGGAGGTATTAACCCTTTTCAACTTAGAAAATTTCAACATTTTTTTTTAATTTCTTCAACAAAGCGGCATCGACTTGCCACTTTTTCGGGGGACACTGGGGCTAAATTTAAATAACTATACTGATGGCAATTATACAAATGTCTACTAATATGACTACTACATTAATATTGGAGTCTTGGAGATTGTGATGGCTGATTGTATATCCCTGACAATTACAGTTATATATAAGTACAACTACTATTGGATTAATGTGACTGTCTTGTGTATGTACTATCTAATGTGGTTTGCATGTTTCTTCGATAAGTATAACTGTGAAAAACAATAGAATACTCGATTCGATATCCATCCATTGATTAGTTGATGCCGTGTTACACTGTTCCATACTCATTCAGTTGCATGTTTGTCACATTGATAGGGTGCTACATAGTGTTGGTCAGTGTTACATTAATACATTATAAGGAAAGTGACATGTACAAAGTTCATCTATACATTGTTTTCGTGGCCTCAAACGTTTAATGGATAATAATAATCACTTAAATGCGTCAATACATCGTTGCTAATTGATATGACGGCAAATACGCAATAATATTCGCGATAGTTTAATATAACTGAAGTAAAATAGTGGACCGGACCGGAGAGTACCGGACCGGCGACAAAAAGCGGTCCGGTCCAGACCGCGGTCCACCCCTGAACCGCGGACTGGTCAAAAGCGGTCCAGTCCGTATCACTAATATACAGAACATGAACATGACATTGACTAATGTAAGCATGACTGACATTACACAATTTTATCTAAGATACATGGTAATTAACTGGATATAAAATTTAAGTTGTTTGACATTCAAATACTTTAATATGAACACCTTTTTCACTTATTTTAGTTGGTATTTAACATTCTTTTATGGACAGACTAATCTGTCTGTGTCTGATATTATGCTACTGAATTTGAGTCTAACATTAACCTATGAAAAAAAAAAGAACAAATATTAGTTCTTCATTCTCAATTACCTTTTGTACAAGTTTTACAGACAATAGTGTTTGGAGACCGAGGAAAATGGGAGGTGGTTTGCACAGGTTGTCTTACTTTGACCAATATTTCATGCCTACATGACATTTCAGTATTGTTTGTTTACCAAGCTAGTATTTAGTGAGATATATATATTAAATTGAATAAATAAATAAGTGGATAAGAATCGTCATTGTATGGCAGCCTCCCGAGAAAAATTATAGTATAATAGTATACTGTGGACTTTCTCGTAGAAGTTGAACAACATTCATTGGCCACAACAACAGAAGTCTGAGCACACTGTTCATTATACCTGGGGACATAAATTTCCGAATATATAAGCTGATAATGTTCAGCCCACTTGTAGTTCGGGCTGTAACAATGCAGAAGTTCACATTGCAAATCAAAATGTTTATTACATGCTTGTTCCTAGATGTACCTGTACAGTGTTATTGCCGTTCCATATTCACAAATCCGTATGCAACGTACGTTCCATACACATCTCGTTGACATAAAATGACGTACATGACGTTCGCCTCAACCACGAAACTCGAACTTAAATAAAAGAATCATCACACATGACAAACACGCCCTGTATGTGCCTAAATCAACCTTCTAATCCTGTATTTTTAATGCACGGATTCTAGGACGCGAAGCGTGTAATAAACACAGAACGACACGATGTGTAAATGTGTTTTTCGATACGGCACTCGTGCTGTCGCGGAAGGATAGACCTCGAGGTGCTTGGCCCATTTACATACCCCGCTGGACAAAACAAGTGTCCATTGGCACCGCGGTGTATTTGCCGTTCGGTCGCAGTGTCAGAGTTTGTAACTGCAGTTGAGCACCGTGGCCGAACGGCAAGTACACTGCAGCCGAGCAGCAAGTACACCATGGCCGAAAGGCAACTACAACGCGGCCGAATGGCATGTACATCGTGGTTAGATTTCGGGTTTGTATCATCTTTTTTCAGTTTAATGAACGTACACCGCGGCAACTACACCATGGCCGAATGGCAAGTACACCGCAGCCCAACTGTTGTTAGCCGGTGGAGCCGCAGTGTAGTTGCATTTCGGCCGCGGTGGCAACGCTAACCGCACCGCGGTTTAAGTGGACACTTGTTTTGTCCAGCAGGGTATACTCAACCGTTATCACCTTACTAGAACAATCAATAGTTAGCGGCTCCCATGGTGTCAACGACATAGAGTTATTACAATTAGCTTAGCGGATTTATGCAGACTTTTTGCGTATTGTCCGATGTGAAATCCCGCCGTATTCTATATTAATGTTTTATGAATTGATCTGCCTGTGTGATATAATGCATACATATGTTCGTATAATATTGTTTTTAAAGTCGTTTTTGTGTTAATTGAGTTATACCGAGTAACAAATACAGCCCTCTTAATTCAGATTGTTTGGCTTCGGCAATCGCTATGGCAACAGTATGCCGTGGCCCAGTTTGCTTCAGCAATTGCTTCGGCAATGCTGATTGCCGTAGCCAATTATGAAGGCTGCAAATACAGTTTAAAGCAAATATTTTAGCTGACATTAACTTGAACCGCCAGAATGATGATTTAATTTGGGCCAAAAACATTTGGCTAAAGTTTTTTCCATTTGGCTAAACTTTTGGCTAAAATATTTTTCGGTCCAGCACGAACACGGTGCACAACTAAGAATAACAGAGTTTGCCACCATTGCAGTGCGATGAACAACAAAATTCAAGAAGCCAGAATATTTAAAGCAGGAAATTTGGCCATGGGTCACGATGGGAAAAGTCGCCAAAACACCTCAACATTTAATCATCATGCTATATTCATAATAATATTGAGGTACTCTTGGGCTCCAAATAAACATGCATTTCTTGGGAAATTTCCCCCCGGCACAGTGCTTTATATTTGGGTCTGCACGTTTATTAATTTTGAGGCTATGAAAATTGAAATCAGCACAAACTCAAGATTTCTATATGACTCTGATACCAAAATGATGAGTTTATATCTTTATGCATGTATATGACACACATGTGAACATTTAAATACTGAATAAAACACCACATGACACATACCTACTATGTTAATCTACTATACTTGACCTACACGAACTGTAAAAATAATATGTTTAACAGTTGATGTTTTGCTCAGAGTTTATTATTTGGCCATTTTGGGTCTGCACTTTTAAATTTTTATTAACTTTCAATGAAATCCCCCCCCCCCCCCTGCACTATTATTGGGGCCTGCACTTTTATTTGGAGCCCGAAAGTATAGTCATGTCTATTATACATGCATCTTTAAGTATGCATACCAATAACATGTGATGAGTGATCTTATATTATTAATTTCAATTTTTCTCTGGCTTAATCAAATCAACTTCAGATTAGATAAACTTGTGTTTGTTTTGTGGTAATTGCTTAATGTATCGAGATCATCA